>JARQSV010000579.1:335902-350446 GCA_030142285.1 Calameuta idolon | reverse complement strand
ATGACTGGTGACAACTGCTGGACTTTGGATCTGTTTATTTGTACATCGAGTAAATAAGCACGCAGCCTCCTCGTCCGAACGTCTCCTGTCGCCTCCCTGCCGGATGCTGCGCACGCGGCATTTGGACCGCAGTCGAAAAATGGACTTTCGAATCGCCAGGAACAACGTCGAAAAACCAGGAAAGGAGTCTCAAGTTGGAAAATAAATTTTTTCATTTTCCGGGAGCGAAACGTCGAGCGGGAGTCGCGACGTTCGTCGTCGTTGTTCCGTCCACGACGCCGAGCGTCGCCAACCCCGCGGTATGCTAAATATAAATTGGCCTATATATAGCCGAACCTTATTCCGACGTGCAGCGGGTCATCAAACGAAATCTTAAGCAGCAACCTGACTAAAGTCGGGCAGCAACGCGATCCTCCCGTTCGGTTCCTAGACTCCTAGAGCTTCATCGAATTCCCGACAATTATTGCTGCCTCAGGGATTATTCATGCGGATAGAGACGCGTTGCCAGTAGAGGAGCGTTATTAGTAGAGGAGCGAATGGACCGGGTCGAGAGGCTGGGCCCGGGGAGACGGAGCGCGCGGACTTGGTTAAGTCCGGTTAACGTGGATGTCAGTGACGAATCGTCCTGAGTTTGTCATTCTCTCTTTCCGAGAGAGAGAGAGAGAGAGAGAGAGAGAGAAATGAGAAAAGTTGACAAGTAGTAATGCTGGTTGTGGTTGTGGTGGTGGCGGTGGTGGCGGTGGTTGCTGTCTCAGCCGTTTGCATTGCGGGGTCAAGTGCCGTGAGTCGCCGCTTTGACCTGCAATTCCTCCGGTCCACTACGCAAGAATCCCTTCAATCGCCGAAACTTGAGTTTTGAGTTTCGTGACGTCGTCCTCCTTCTTAAGGATCCGAGAGTGTCGAGAGAACTTGACGCGAGTAATGCTGATAGAGAGAGAGAGAGGGAGAGAGAGCGCAAGGTCCTTAGAGTTTCCAAAGGAAACTCCACGTCTCGATCGAAAGAGAGTCCAGCCTCTGGTCGCACTCTGCACAAGCGCCTTTATTGTTCGTCGCGCATCATTTTTATTTACATCTCTAAAAATATCGCGCTTATTCCAGACATCAAGAGATGCTTTGTCGCGAGATCCTACCGAGGCGTCGGCCGGAGGGGGAGAAGAAGCTTTGGAAGGGGTGTGAGAGAGAGAGAGAGAGAGAGAGAGAAAAGTCCAAAGCTATTTTTCACTGCGTCATTTTTCACTCTTATCGCTCACAGATTCCGAACGAATTGTCGCCAACAATGAAAGATGCTGGAATTTCCAAGATCTTTGACGTTCGAAAAATGATTAACGCTCGGAGGAATGAATCCGTTGATGTTGCGCGTGTCAACCGAGAGCGCAGATACGCAGCCTGGGAAGACTGATTCATCGCAAATAAAGATCGTCCGGCTGATTCTTATTGAACCGCAAATGACTTTGCGCTAAAGCAGCAAGATTCGAGAAAGATGGAGGAAATAAAGAACATTCTAAGAAACCGACTCGTCACTCGCCTCGCTCTGTGCGTTTCCCGGATGTCGATCCGCGCTCGGGAAAAACATTTTCAAATTACTTTCGGGCTTATCTCTTATCTCGGAACGTCCGATTGTCAACGTCTGGCTGCGGTAATCCTCAGCCAGTGAGGCGTCAGAAGAGTCAAGAGAATCTTGAGGGAAACAAAAAGAATAAGGAGAATCCATTCTAGGCGAAGGGACATGGAATTGCACGAGGCTGGTAGTCGAGTGAGAGACGCGAGGAGGGGAGAGGAGGGGAGAGGAGGGGAGAGGAGGGGAGAGGAAGAGAACGCGTGCATCACGAATCCACGTTCCTCTCTCGCGTCCTGCGTCCTGCGTCCTGCGTCCTGCGTCCAGCCTCGTAAATCCACTCTCACCTGACCCGCATTCCGCGAATGGAGTTGCCTTCAGCCACTCGAGCGCCGTTATTGCCCAAGTCGAATGATTATCAGCTGAGAAATCATCGCAGCCTCGGAAAATATGGAAGTCGTTTCGATTACAGCGATTACAGCGCCTACGGCGATTACGGCAACTACAGTGAATTCCGTTGCGTCGCAGCGCCGAGGCGTCTTCTCGGCCAACTAATCGAGTTATACTTTTTATCCGTGAGAAAATCCAAGATTTCGCTCTCGCCTCTCGCTGCTCCTTCAGAAATGGAAGATTCAGCACGAGGCCTCGGGAAGCAGCACGTGGTGCCCAGGTGCGTCTTCGAATTTTCATGAAGATCAGCCGAATATGGATGGGATCAGGGAGAATTGCCGAGAGTGGAAGAGAGAGAGAGAGAGAGAAGCAAAGAAGGAGACGTCGCTGCTGTTGCTGGTACAATGTCAAATTGTCAACAGCTGTTACCCGGCTGAAAGGATCGACTGACGTCATTTCCGCGAGACATCAAGAGAAATGTCTCGTGATTCGTCCGCCCGCGTCTCTCCTCCCGAAGGAGAATTTTCGCGAACGCGCCAGACACGTCGGCGAATTACGAAGAGTGGTGCGGGCCAAATTTATGGGACGCGCAGCCGAGGGCTTCATTCTCCGTCGGGAAAGGGAAGCCATTTTCCGAGATCATCGGAGACATTGGGAGCCTGCGAGCCACTCTCGATCGCAAGTTCCTGCTCGGTGGCCGAATTCCGAACTTTCGCGTGATCGATACCGAATGTTTAGCCTTCGACTCATCGGGACCCCCTCCCCCCTCCACCATGACGACACAGTTGCTCTTTTTCCAAATAGAATAAAATCTCCAGCAATTGGGAGTCTCGCGGTCACTCGACCGTGGTGCACGTTCTACGATCTGTAATTATATCGCGAGGTAAGGTTGGGCTGGACCTAAAATCCATATTCCAGATAACGACAACGCGTTATCCGTAGGATCATCTGGAATCTCGGGCACGTTCGCAGCCTCCCAGAAACGAGGGGGGGCGGGCGGGCGCTGACGGAGGGCAGCTTTCAGTAATTTAACGATCGTTTGCATCTCGGCAATGGCGGGATTTCCGGTCAGTAAGGAATTACGATAACGTCTGGCGTGATACGAGCGAACGTGGAACGAGAAGGAGGAGGAGGACAAACAGGAGGAAGGAGGACGCGTGGATCCTGAGAAGAAGCGCAAGAGGCCCGCAGCAGTTTCCTCGGATCCTCTTTACGAAAATCTCACGAGTTTTCGTGGAGCGAGCTAGAGGAGAACGAGAGCCGAAGAAGACGTAAAACGGAAAAACGGTAAAATAATTCCAATAGAGATTTGGCTGGAAGCGACCTGAAACGCTGCACACGTGCAGCCTAGATTGTCGGTGCTTATAGAAACGCGCCCGCCTCCTTGTGTACCTAAATGTACCTAAATCTTCCATTCTGTCTCAAGTCCGAACCTCGAAGCCTCCATGCGATACACATTCGCCCGAACTCAACCTCAGCCAAGCGCCCAGGCAGTGGGACAGGTCCGATAGCCAACGGCGCAGCAGTCCCGGACTGCTGCCTGCTGCAACGGGAGTAAATGTAAATCCGCGCCTGTAGGCAAATCGCCTAAATGGCGGAAACGGCGGAAATGGTGCGAATCGTTCCGATCGGCAAACTGGCCGGACTGCGCGCGATCCGCCTTCCACAGCAGCTGCTCGGAGTCATAGGACCCCAAGCGCACCTAGTCCAGGCAGTCCATTAGCCATTAGCATCCAGGAGAGGAGAGCGTGCGTCACGCCGTGAAGGGCCGCCCGAGAGGAGTGACGTCATCGTTTGGCCCATTCCCAAAAACTCAATATCCGGGGGGGGGGCTCCGTTCGTCAATCGTCCGAGGGAGAAAGAGGTTAGGGCAGAATTTGAAATTTAAGGGATATCGCGGGCTTGGGAAATACGCGAACCGAAAGGACCTCCGGGCCGAGGAGTTATCGGTGGACGGAGACCAATGAGGAGACGATCCGATGACGTCACCTGAACCTCCGCACGTTCGTGCCACTCGAGATAATGCGGACGTGGAAGGAGTCGCCTCTTATCGTCGCTCGGAAAAGACGCGACGACGTTCGGCGTCGTGGAAAGGAGGAGCAACAGGAGATACAAGAGAGAACTCTCGATCGCGATATCGAGACTTCGTCACGTAGGTCAAAAATGGAGCAGCGTCTCGGCGGTGGCGTCGGCCTCGAGTCGTCGGGACACGTGCATCCTTTTCCCAGGACTCGACTGACGTCATTGTCGCCGTGGACTGTATGGAGAAATAATACGGCGCCAGATAATATTGACGTCGCATCTCATCGTCTGCGACTGGTAGATCCCGACCGACCGTCGGTCCGGCTGCCTGATCAATTGATTCTACCGCGAAAGCTAATGGGGGCCAAGAGACAGAAGGAGAAAGGATGATCGCCTGAAATATCAATCGACCCGAATTGTGTCTTCGTGACCGAAGTCTTTCGTTAGACGCAGTCAGAGTGGCTGGGACGAAAATTCGAGTGAACGCGAAGACACGGTGGGAAATTAGAATTTTGAGTCGAAGATGCGATTACGAGTTAGGAAGGTACGTAGAGGAAGGTCCGAAGGTCGGAAGGTTCCAGGGATCAAAGCTGAAGAAGGGTGAAGTATTTGGGTCTCCATCCAGTTGGGCATCGGAAGTGACGTAAAAGGGATTCCGAAAGGGCCAAGCGGAAGCTGCAGGAACCCGTGGAGTCGATGCAGCCGATGCAGCCGATGCAGCCGATGCAGCCATCGGTGGACTCGGTGCATTCGGTTCACACACGTATCTATCGGGCGCGACCGACAGTCCGACAGTCCGACAGCCAACGTAACGGCCGGGTCGCTACTCGACGTTCGTCCGCCACATGTGTTACTAATTACACCCGGCCGTTCTTTAGTTTCTTCGTGCGTGTGGGTCTCGAGACTCAACACACTCGGGCGAACCCACACAGAGCGACACGCGCGCTGGCAACGTATCGCGATGACTCGCTCGATTAGTTTAGCCTGCGTGGGGGATAAATAGGTAGATAAACTTGGAGGGAAGAGCTCCGAGGAAAAAAGTCAAGCGGGAATGTGAGATGGCAGGGGGGGAGCCAGGAGGGAGCCAGAGGGAGCCAGAGGGAGCCAGGGGGATCGAGTCAGGGCAGAAGAGAGTTTGCTGATTGTAAGGCATTTTGCATCCCCAAAGAGGCGACACGCGTGCTCGCTTGATTGCCGTCTAGACGCTCTCATGCACACGAGCCAATATCCTCATGAAAGCAAACTTATTTTTACTTTTTCGAGGAACACTCGAGTGCCCCCCTCCCTCCCTCCCGCCGAGCGGGTCGGTCGCGGGCAGCGCTGCGCCCGTTATGATTGGCTATCATAGCCGAGGGTCGTGCGTGAGTCGTGCGTGAGTCTGTCACGTCCTCGTGACTACATCGGGGCAAAGTGTGTGTGCGCGTGCGTGTGCGCTTGTGCGCGTGCGTGCGTGCGAGTGTGCGCGCGCCGGCGCTTCCTGCAATTAACGACCCCGATTGCATATAAATGCCCTGCTTAATGGTTTCGGAGTAAAGCTAAACGTCGCGACCAATCGGTTATTGTGACAAAACGCCGATAACGGGACAACCGCTGCTTCGAAATAAAAGAATCGACCTAGAAAATTCGAAAATTCTTTCTTTGGCTTTTTCTAGCTGGCGAATCCTCATGCGCCGCGACGCTCCTCGATGAATTCGGCAGTGCAGGTCTGGTGGGATGACGGGATGACGGGCAGGAATACTGAATAGAGAAGTCATTCTTCGGTGGGGTGGAGCAGGGGGGGGGGCCGACACTATGAAAATTTAGGCGTTACGCTCGCGACTAGCATTTCAGGAAACGACGATCGGCCCACGAATTGCCTGTCGAGCGGAGCCGCAAGTCCTCGAGCAGAAGCGAGTAGCGAGTAGCGAGTGGCGAGTGGCGCAGGCGCAGGCGCAGGCGCAGGCGCCAGTCCAAAGCGCAGCAGTCGATATGTCGCGCACGAACCGACCCTCCGCTTTCTTCTTCTTACAATTAATCGCTCGTCCACACTTGGTGCTGCTGCTCGTAAATTCGCCAACTTTGAGTCAAGAAATATACTTCTCACCGAACCACGTACGCCGCCCGCACGGCGATCGTGCACGAGCGTTTGGGTTCACTGCGCAGCCACTGCGGCGCCACTGCGCAGCCAACGTGCCGTAAGCGCGCACGCGAGTTGCTTATCTGCCGTACTGCGTGCACGTAGGAAACAAGGACAGCGAGGGGTCCGCTGAATGGACCCGAACAGTTCGAAGCTTCTTCTCTTTCCAACGAGCGAAGCGCTTAGCCAGTCGCAAAGCAGATTCTGCTGTCGGGGCAGAGTCAAAATATAAAACCAATATTTCATAGTTTTACTTGCGAGAAACTTTTACGCGACAGCGAGAAACACATCGAAAGACATTTTCTTTAGGCCAATAGAAAGAAAGAAAATTGGCGCTGCCCGCCGAGTGATTGGCGGCTGCGAAACAAAACGTGGATCGAGGATGTCGGCGCTCGTAGGAGCGCAGCAGCCGGCACAGCGGATGGCCTGCCGAGATAGGCCGGTAATTAATCTTAATTTATAAGCTCATCTGCGAGAGAGCGAAACGGCGAAAGGGAGGCAGCATCTCGGAGGTTCGGGGAGCTCGCGTCTTCGTAGAAGAGAGAATTGAATAGGACGGCCATGAAACGTCGCTCGAGGCTTCGTGCGTCGCGACGAGCCTTAGGAAAGGCTCCGGCACAAGAAGCGAGGGTGTCGCGGACAGACTCCTGCGTTCGGAGCTTCAGCAGCTTTAAGAACCCACATACATATACATACATATGCATAAATATAGTAGAGCTCTAGGATTCCGTTTACCTTAGCGGAGACACTTAACCCATCCAGTGGTCCCTTCCAGCCCTACATGCACGTGCATAATGCCTCCCGTAAATTAGTGTCGACGATGCACCGGCACGCCGACTCCTCCGTGAGGAGGATAAAGAGGGAAAAAAAAAAAAAATAAAAAGATAAGAAACTAGCAGTCTCTGCCGGAGACTTCGTAAATCAATAGAAAGAGAGCGCTCGCGGGAGAAGACGGTCCGGAGCGAAATCCAAGAACAATAGCCACTTCTTATTGTTAGGATAAGGAGGGTCCCTTCTGTCCTCGAGTAGGCCGAACAACTAATTCATTTAAGAAGATAAACGATCACTCACCGCACTGGAGTCGGCGTAGGTAACGGGCTGCGGAGCTCCTGACGCCCAGGAGAAGAGCATCAGGAAGATGGTGTAGGCAGGGACGATCATGGCTTCGCTCCTGGTTTAATCCACAAGGCCAGGGCACTTCCGGTTACTCGAGACGCACTGATTCGCGGCGCACTAGTAATTGTATCGAGAGTCGAGCTCCGAGATGAATTATCAGCGATGTCAGGAAAAAAGGCACTGGAACCCTGATAAAAGTGCGAGACCGAAGCGAAGCCTCTTTGCTTGGACGAAGCGCGTGGTAAGGAAAGAGGGAATAAAAAAGAAAGAGAAATAAAAAGAAAGACCGAGGCTCGTTAACGTCGTTACGTTTCCTCCGAGTCTTCTTAAGGATCCTCCGAGCGACCACCGACTGGCCACCGCGTAAGACGTCGGAGTCTCCTGGTGTTCCAGTTCCGCGGACGGTTCGTTTAAGACTGACGTGTGTGACGGCTCCTCCCGTGATGCCCCGCAGTCACAGGAACGTCCGGTGAGTCTCGCGTGTCGCGAGGAAGCACGACGCGCTATTAAGAAACAGCTGACTTTATTCCGCGGAGTAAGACCCGTCACGAGTTCACCGCTCGTAGCCACTGACTATCACTGAACAACACTGATATCACTTCCGATCCAAGGGCGAGCCGAACGGAGGATGCGCACGAGGGAAGGGAAGAGGAAAACATTGGACGAACCAAAGCGGCGGCACTCGGTACTTTTTTTCTTCTTTTAATTACACGATTACTCGCGGTCGACACTGAATTTGCCAAGAGGCGGTTGCGCGGTTGCGATTCCTTTTCCTCGTCTTCCTCGACGAATCGTCTGCTGGCGCCTTCCTGCTCCAGGATCCTGGAAACGATTTCCAGCACGGAAGGATCCACCACGGACGGAATTTCCCTGGATGGGCTGGTCCATCCGTCAACCTGATAATGATATTTCGATTAGTCACTTAAGGATGGAAATAACAAAAAATTTTTTAAAATTTATTTTCGCAGACTCAATTGTGTCACTGAATTTGAAATCGCCAATCGACGGGAAGCGCAAACCCTCAAATCTAAATCTGACAGACAGCAGGATACGCGTGGAGAAATCCAAGAGTGTCATCTATTTACTGATTAGTCAACAATAAGAAATTTTGATTGTTCATCGAATCCACGAAGTAGTGGCGGGGGGAGGGGGAGGGGGGGGGGGGGTAGTATTTTAATAATCAAGTGAGTCAAGTTTACACAGTTATATCCGCTGATGCTTTTTTAGAAAATTTTCCTCAAATCAGTCTGACTCTGGCAGCTAGATCGCTTTTGATTGACAAGTCCTGGGATCCAGGATAGATCCAGGATGAAAGATGAAAATATTCGAACGAGTGAGCATCCTATGGGAATCTGGAAAGCGGGCGGCCGATCGGTTCGATCGGTTCGATCGGTTCGATCCGTTCGAAAGAAACAGGTTCCAATCGAGGTTCAGAGTTCGTAAATGGAGTGAAGGGGCGATTGAGCTTTTGCGCGACTCCGAGTAATGGGTCGCTGCAGTCGAGAGGGTCGAGAGCCAGAAAATACAAACGTTTGGCATTCCGATAGACCGGCAGTCGTTCCTCGTGAACCCGGAACATCAAAGGAATTAAGAAACAAAGGAACAAAAGTTGCTTTAGCTCGGGACGCGAGGGAGCGCGAAAAGAGTCGCCTCGAGTGAACCGTCGAATTAAATCGAAATTTGGGAAAAAGGAAGACAAACCCACGCTAATTATTAAGCCACGTGTCTCCTCGAAAGACAAAAGCAACTTTTACGAGTTTCACGGTTTACTGCTTTAATTACGACAGCCGACGTCCCCCCCCCCAAACAATTCCCACGAGGATGACCGTACTCGATCTTCCCCGGCCGAAGGCTTCTGCTCTTGTTTCGCAAAATATTCTTCTTATGGTGAATCGTCCCTTGGGACCCCCTCCCCCCTCCTCCCCTCCTCTGAGTTATTTCTGGGATAATTTCCAAACGAGTCGCACGGAAGATCCTCCCCTCCCTACCTTCGTTCCTTCCTCTAAATATAACACTTTCAAATCTACGTCCATCCTACGGCTGCCGTTGCGCTAGACTTACTTCTCAAATGGGAATCCGATGACGTTTCTGCTTCGTGGTGAAGTCGCGTCATTGCGAGTCGACGTCACGAGTCCACGTCGGGACGATCCAGGCTGACGAGACTTTTGCCATTTCGGCGAGATCGCGGATCAATCGTGGCTCGGAGAAAGAGAGAGAGAGAGAGAGAGAGAAAAGGAGATGATGCACTTTTCAGTTTCATAAAATCTACCGATGCGACTCTGCACGGGCTGTGCCAGTAGGTGGACTCGATGGAAGGTGTAGAGCAGTGGTGGAGCCTTAGCGCCGGGCAGGGCGGTACAGTCCAGTGCAGAGATCGTGACGTACTGCGAGTCCAGCCTGCTGGCAGGACGAATCTTGACTCTTCTTGATTCCAGCTGCAAGCCTGAATCTTCCCTTCGACACGCGACAAATGAACTTTACGATTCGAATTCGCCTGAAACGATATCGCCTCGTTCCTTTCTCCCCGACAGAGCAAGAGGGAAAGAGAGCGAGTGGAGGAGAGACGGCGAGAGCGCAAGTGGGGATTTACGCACGTGAAACGAAGGAGGGAGGGGGGGAGGCGCGAGAGGGTTTTCCTCGATACCAAAAAATTGCCTCCCACGCTGGCGCAGCTGGCGCTATCTCGTTCCCATCCGTTCCCGGATGATCGGGATTCCTCGTAAATTCTTGTAAATTCACATCAGTTGGTTTCGAGTCGCGATACGATTTGGCACAGCCACCGGGGAATCTTCTTCTCCTTCGATCAGATAATCTTTGCCGAATTCCTGAGCGCTGCTTCGTGTCTCCTCTCGGCTGACTCGATCCTCCGGGATCGAGTTGGGGGGAGGGGAGGAGATTCCTGAAAGCAGTCAAGCACTCGAATTGCCCAGAAGAGTCTCGCAAGGGGAAGGAGATATCAGCCATTGACACGAATCAGGGAAGATTGGCTCCTCGAGCAAATAATGGAAAGATAAGGCGGAGCGCATAAAGAGAATTAAGGGAAAAACAGCGAAGCGTCGGGCGATCGCGCGGGACTCTGCTCGCCTCCTGCTTTCCTGTTTGGCCGTTTGGCTGCTTCACCGCTTCGCCGCTTGGCCGCTTGGCCGCTTGGGTTAATGCGCCAGTAGCCGCTCTTGCGATACACGTATATCGCGTTGTTATCGTGACTCAGGCCCCTCAGGCCCCCGTGCATACTGAGCACAGTGCATACCGAGTACGTCCGCCGAGCACCGTCGGGTTAACAGACAGACACGCGGGTGCGTTTCGATCGACGCGATTCCGATGGCCTCGAGCAAAAGAGTTACCGTTGCCGATTCGTAAAAGGGACCGACCGACCGGCCGATCCGTTATCAGGTGCATCGGCCGTTTTGTCCTGCCGAGCATTATTCCTATTCCGTCCTGTTGCTATCTGTTGGATAAATGCAAATAATTCGTTCAATATGCTAATACGCCTCGAGTGAAAAGTCCCACGTGTCAGTAGAGAGAAGACTCGAATGCTGGATGCACGTATTCTGGACGGATTCTTTCCTATCCTCGCTGGTCTAGTCGATCGCGAGGTAACAAAAATTAAATAAAGTTCGAGGACTTTGCTCAGCTGTTTTCCCAGTTCGAATGACCGTGCGATTTCGAGTTATTTGAATCGAGAAACGAAAGAGTGAAAATTCCCTCGAGGACGTGACCTCCCGCCTCGATTTTCTACTTCGCAATTAGCTTCGGTCGTTCGAGTCGAAGTTACAAAGTCCGTGAAAACTCAGTAGCTAAGAAGGTTTACATACGTGAATCGAGAATTGTCAATCCGAGTCGCGCGACACCTGTCACTTTCTAAATAATTAGCCAATCGAAGGATTCGTGTCACTGAACCGTCACAAGGTATGTATATTCCATCGGACAGGCGAGGCTCTGTTCCTCCCAGTGTTCCTCTTTATTGGAACTAACGACTGGAGACTAACCGGTTCGTTGACGATACAAAGCAGCAGGCTGATCGCTGCCGGAACGACCTGTCAACTTGATAAGTGAACGTACGTTGCGCGCGACCTATCCGGAAGGGGGGACTGAGAGTTAGGGAAATTCGAAGAATTTGGGAACGAGACTACAAGTGCGGAGCAGCAGGGCAAAGCGAGGATAGTTGTGATGAGAGACGGAGAGTAAGAGAGAGAGAGAGAGAGAACGGTGATGATGGAGACACAGGCGCAGCCCATGCGTGCGATGCGCCGCGTACCGCGCGACTGTCGTTCCTTCCGTCGGGAACCCTCTCTCCTGTCCCTCTCCTGTCCCTCTCCCGCCCGCTCCCGACGCTCCTGCCATCTCGCGGCCGCTCCTGGCCGCTCCCGCTCCGCCGTGTCGATCCCTCGGCGCCGCGCCTGTCCTGCCTCCTCACATTCGCTTCTTAGCCTGGCCGTTCCCTCTCGCTCTCGCACCGCACTGGGATCGTCTCTCTCGGGGCCACCCACGCGCGCCAACAGACTGTGGGGAGTCAGGAACGCTCGAACGACTCGAGTCGTCGGCGTACACTGTTCCTCTGTCCCCAGGAACTTTGGAATCTCCTTTTGGTCCCTCTTCCCTTTTTCTTTTGGCATTCTTGCATTTTCTTGTAAATTTGTCGCGAGTTTTCTCATTTGCATCAGGCGAGAATTCGTTTCGTGAATTAGGAAGCGACGGGGGCCGACAGCCTATCGGGCAGACCGGGTTAGAAACTTCTGGAAAATTCATACGGTCCGTTGACGAGAATGAATTTAATGGCCTCACCCTCCGTTCGGCCGCCACCGCCAGGGCGCTTCCCCTCGCTTATCCTGTCACATTTTTCTTTATAGTTCACTCTTTTTTTTTTTCTGTGCCTGAATAAAGAGAACCAGGCCGTATCGTTCTTGGACAGGGCAGAGCTTATGCGTCAGCGTCTGAGAGTCTGGCCACCTGGTCCGTAATGACTCCTGCGTTCGAAATCCACCCTCTGCACGTTCTCGTAATCGAACCTGCAGCCGGCTTCGATATGTTAGATTAGAGGCACGTGCGTTTCACGCGACACTCCGCACAATGGTGCAGGAATCGCCAAAGAAACTCCGAGACTGGAGAAACGAAGGCCAAATGCCAAAGGAGTGAAAAAGCTGCAATGATTTCCGACTGCCTTGGTTCTCTCTCTTACTCTCTCTTACTCTCTCTCTCTCTCGTGTCTTTATGGGCCAACCGAGCTAGTCATTACGATGGTCATTAAACCAGCACTCGCTGGAGCCCCTGGGCCAATGACCAGCAGCTTCCCGCAAGATAAAGTCCGTTCGAGGGCAAGATAACCCGCGATGGATTCATCCTGCCTACCAAAGTGTGGGCGCAGGACAGAAGCCGGAAACACGCTCCAAGATCAAATCGCGACATTTTCACGGCAAGTTCTGGACTGTCCTTCGGAACCTCCTGACTCCTGCCTCTGGAGCCTCCCCGCCGGAAGTCTTTCTCGCCGCTCGAAGAATCCAGAGAATCTGCGCCTTTGCTTTTCTCCAGCTTCCGAGGTGCAGCAAAGTTTTAAAAGGACGGTTCGCTTTACGATCTTGCGAAATGACTCGTTAAGCGCGATGAGATTAGCAGTGCAGAGTATTTCCATAAAAGGGAACCGACGTCGATAGGCGATGCAGCACGCACGCGGGACATTGGAAACAAAGCGCAGCACGAAAGCATTGATACACGAGTATCAAAATGATTCAGAGGCAGACGCGACACACCGGAAGCCACTGATTGCTAGGAAGGCTGCTGAACTCCATCCAAGTCTGCCAAGGGTCAAGAGCCTTTTTGCCAATCGACCAGCAACGTAGCCTTCGAGTTCATCCGACCGACGGACCCGGACTTTAGCTTTTCCAGAGTCTCCGAGTCTTCCGATCGTCAAATCGAGCCGCTCCAGGAATCCAATATTCTGCCAAAGGTTCGGCCGGAGGAAGACCAGTCGGCGGCGGTAAAGCACGTCCACGTATAACCGACCGGTGAAGCTTTCGCTTCTCTCCGCGATGGGCGCCACGTGCCGGATCCCATTGTTCCCTCTTGGAACAGCCGTGTTCACTGCGGTTCCACCGTGCAGGATTTAAGTAGGATCGTCCAATTGCGTGCAAGATCAGGGAGACCAGGGAAGAGTGCAAAACCCGCACGACGTGAACCTAGTCACCGATGCTTGGACGCGAGTGGCCAAAGCGACCAAAGCCTAACCTCACGCATCGCGGGTCACGAATCTTCTTCGCCACGGAGCAGCGATCTCTGATTGGCCAGTTGGTAACTAAAATCATTCCTGATCGATAAGGTAGAAACGCGGACTTCGGAACGAGCTCGTCGGCTGCGGCAGAGTTGGCGAAGCGTCAAAACAAGTTGATGCCTCAGTGAATCCTACAGCTTCACCGGAGTGAACGTCGCCAACCCTCACGAGTAAATCTGATCAATGATCAGGAATTCTGCACTGCGCGTCGCGTTTCTTTGAGCGCGTCTAGTCTGCATCGCAAATCGGCACAAGATTCCACGGGTGCAACGAACTCTTCTTCCATCGGGTGTTCGCTACTAGCGATAATGGCGGCACCTTCTACCCCAGCGAATATACAATAATACTACTGTACGAGCGTGAGCTGCGGCAGGGCAATTAATTAATCTGATCCAGACAATTTGAAGATATGTGCATCGGGCGGTTTGCTGCGACAGTGTGAACGGGAGTCCCCTTTGGTTCTAGGTGGATCCAACTGGTCTCCTAAAATTGGTCCGGGTCGATCCCCTATTGATCGACCAAGCCGGTTCGCAAATTAGCAATCCCGTCGGCCATGAATCTTCTGGGGGTGTCCGGAGAAAAGAGACGAAAGACAATGTGTTTCCGTGTCTCGTTTTCCTCGAAAATTTCATTAAGGAAGAAATCGGCGTTGGCAACCGCGATAACTGATTATCTCGCAGGTCGCGCGACTGAGCCAGAGAAGACGCGATAAGAGGCCCCGATAACTCTTCGGCTCTGCCAATAAGAATTCTGGACACGCTTTGCTCGTAAAGGAAGTCAATTCGAAGAAACTCGATATCTGATTTTGACATGCGTAAATTAGCTTGAAACCGCGTGGAGAATCCGTCGTCGATTATTCCAGAAAAATTTCGTCGTGTCATTAAACGTTAATCCGTTTAATTATCAACTCTACATATAAAATCTATACTGTCCACACCTGGTGTATCGTGTCTTTGCTGTTGTTTGGCTTAATGCCTTATATTTTCCTAAACTGTTTACCTTCTTCGTCAGTCTTTCGATCTCAGATCCTCGAAACCGCCCAAAAATATGATTGCTGCGATACGATTCTTTGGATCGTAA
>JARQSV010000579.1:321926-334162 GCA_030142285.1 Calameuta idolon | reverse complement strand
AAATTCCAGGACTATTCGCGATCGTCCTGACACTTGTTGTTCTACTGAATCTCTTTTCGGTAGGATAACGCGAGAGTAACGTGGGCAGCTGTCCTGGGTTTGGTTGGAACAGTTCTGACTGCAGACATTGGGTTCATTGGCACTGAAGAGAGTCCGATGGAGAGCAGCATCTTCTTACCGGAAGAGCCGTCCCCGGCTTCCCTTCCGGGCCTACTCTTTCCTCGGGAGAGCGAATCCCGCGAAGTAAGGTCACCTGGTCTTGTTTTCGGTCTTGTCAAAATTAATAATTTTTCTATTCGACGAGTAGATCAAGTCCCTCGATGGATTGTGGGACTTCATGATGTCACCCTCCGAAGACACGCTGAAGGGTCACCGGGAGGCCTGGTACGCCCAAGAACTTTCAAAGGTAAAATAACCTTAGTTAAAATCTAGGGGTGGCATCGATGAAAGGGTTGAATTTTTTTATTTCAGGCAGGCAAAGTTATTCAAATGCCCGTCCCCTCCTCTTACAACGACATACCAACCTCGTCGGCGATAAGGGACCACGTTGGAGCCGTCTGGTACGAGAAGACCTTCTTCGTCCCTGCCTCCTGGATCGATCAGAGAGTCTTCCTGAGGTTCGGTTCGGTCAATTACCTTGCACAAGTGGTCAGTACAATTCACTGGTGAGAAAGGAAAACTGATGCAAGTGCGACAGACTGAAACTCATGAACTGATCTGGTTAATCCATAGTGGGTAAACGGGGCACTCGTGACCAATCACGAGATCGGCCATTTGCCTTTCGAGACTGAGGTCTCGCTGTACTTGAAATACGCAGAGCAGAATAGAATAACCGTGGCCGTGGATAACACCCTCTTGCAGACTAGTATTCCTCAGGGTAAGGTCGTCGAGGTCACAACGGACAATGGAACTAAGCACGTGCAGAGCTACACCTTCGACTTCTTCAATTACGCCGGAATCCATAGGTATCCGGAGTCTGGCTCATGGGCCTCCGATCCGCCGTACTTCAGCCAAATACGAATTCAGCCGCTGACACTCTGGTACTTTGGACTTTCAGACCGGTGCTTCTTCACACGAAGCCCAGGGTTTATGTGGCGGACATATCCGTTAAAACGGAATTAGTCGGCGACACGGGTATAGTCAACTACGTGATCGAAGCAGGAGGCTTGCGCGAGAACGAAGTCCCGGTTTGTCAAGTGATTCTGAGGGACGCCGAAGGAGCTTTGGCCACGAAGGAACCAGTTTACGGGATATCCGGTGGTCTGGAGGTTCCCTTGGCCAGACTGTGGTGGCCGAGAGGCATGGATCCCAATCCTGGTTATCTCTACACTCTAGAGGTAATTACTTATCTAAATGCATGGCAGGTCGCATCCAGGAATGTATATCTGACAATGCGATGATGACTTTCCCAGGTAAGACTTTCTGTCGAGAATGACAGCAAGCAGGATATTTATAGACTGCCCATAGGAATCAGGACTTTGGTATGGACGAACACCAGCCTTTTACTAAACGACAGACCAGTTTACATGCGTGGCTTTGGGAGACACGAGGATTCCATCATCAGAGGACGGGGATTGGATCTGGTTACTATGGCCAGGGATTACGAACTATTGGACTGGGTCGGCGCCAATGCATACAGAACCAGTCATTATCCGTACAGCGACGAAGTCCTTGACATGGCCGACAGGTGGTGTAAAACTTGAAAATTCCCTTCAATCGAGCAACTTGACAACCTGACGACTTACCGCGTGCGGAACACATCCGCGATTTGTCCAGGTTGGGTTTCCTCATTATCGACGAGTGCCCGTCCGTCGACGCAGAGAACTTATCACCGGCTCTGCTGAGGAAGCACAAGGACTCCTTGTCGGAGCTCATTAGGAGAGATAAAAATCGACCTTCGGTGATAATCTGGTCACTCGCGAACGAACCTAGAAGCCAGTTGCCCGACGCGGAGGAATATTTCAAGCAGGTAGCGCATCATGCGAAATCTCTTGATCCGACGAGGCCAGTGACTATAGCGCTAGCACGGGGAGTTCAGGTAACTTTTAAAAGGCTGAGAGTTTTGCACGATGCATCCGTATGAATCAATTGTATTTTAACAGGAGGACAAGGCCGGCAAGTTTCTCGATATTATCAGCTTTAATCGATACAATTCCTGGTACTCCAATACCGGGAAACTTGACATGATCGTGGATCGCGTCCAGACTGAAGCCGAGGCCTGGCACAGGAAATATGACAAGCCAGTTCTTATGTCAGAGTACGGAGCTGATACGATGCCGGGACTACACGAGGTGCTCATCTTGATTACACATTAATAATAGCGCATTCTTTATCTTCAATTACAGTTCGTAAAAATAATCACTGTGATATTTTTAACCCACGATTAGTTGCCGAGTTACGTTTGGAGCGAGGAATATCAAACTGAGATGTTCTCAAAGCACTTTAAAGCTTTCGATAATCTCAGGTTGCAAGGATTCTTCATTGGCGAATTTATATGGAATTTTGCGGATTTTCGGACAGCACAAAGTTAGTTTTTTTTTTTATAACTGCGTTTTGGAAAGAGAAATTTATTGATGCTTCCTCGATTATAGCGTATACCAGGGTTGGCGGAAATAAAAAGGGAATATTTACGAGGGACAGACAACCAAAGATGGTGGCACATCATGTGAGAAAAAGGTATCATGCCCTGGGAAAGGAATTGGACCAAGCGCAGACACCGAATGACCTCCTGCTATATTATTCTCATCGTTCTGAATTGTGAGAGAATATGTTTTTATTTGAAGCATGAGTGTGATCAATTGCGTGACAACTAATTGTTATATTTAAGAAAATTAAGTAATTGATCGATACATTTCTTTTTTAATATACGATGAAAGACTATGGCACGCGAGACTTTTCAAATGAATACTTGTTTTTTGCTTCAGTTTTATAAATTTCACAAAAACAGAAGACGGAATAGAGCCGATCTTTGTATTCTTTCTTAATAAATTGATTATGTATAAACTGATCTACTGATTGCTGTTCGCATCAGGCTTTACAAGTTTCACTGTAGTTATAAGTATATTATAATGTATAAAAAAAATAAGGCTACTAATTATGTCAACATGGCTCATTATCAACCGGAGGTTCTACAACTTTGAGACAAGCATCAGCCATCTCGACGAATATCGGTTCAGTCATAGCAAGAGCAATAGCTTTTGTAGGATCTGGATCATTCAGAATAGCTGTCATGATATCTCGAACGTGTGGATTCTTGAGACAATCCTTAAGCTGCTCGCTGTAACGAAGCTGGTTAAGTTTCTCTGGTGGTACGGTATCTTCGGTTGGAAAGTCATACACCCTCTGTGCTTTTTCTACTTGCGACTCATTCTCTTTAATTTCCAATGACGGATGACATCCAATCTTTTTATGTTCCTTACAACAAACCGCTGAGCAGCTAAGCAAAACATGTACACGTGGTAAACAAGTCAAATTATAACCTAGCAGCATCGATTTCTCACACTTCACTGAATGGCAAATACAACTTACTATGGTTGCGTGCACGTAGGACACTTATAAACTGAATCTGGTTTCTCGCAAATACAACAGAGTTTCATCTCAAAATGCAAATAAAAATAACTCTGAACTATCGTCTCAGCAATGCTATCCCACTTGTATCGTATCCTTCGACATGCGATGCAGTTTCTCGTTCTCGTAAGAAAGTGACGCTTATATCTCACAGAGGGCGCCCGATCGAAGCACCGCATTACGAAACGTCATGATTTTTCGCAGCAAATTTAAGAAGTTAACCGCGATCATTCCTTACCTGGTCCTAATCCTGCTGCTATCCTGCCCTGTCCTTACATAGCTTTATGACACCTACAAGACGAACGTGCGAGGATTCCCTCGGGTCGCTACTCATATTGGACACTTGACCCAACGCTCTTTGGATGACTTCGTCCCTTCTCCTGGTCATGCTCAGCATCTCCGCTTTGATGAATTTTCCAATTTTGTAGACGCATGCAAACTCCTCTGCGCCACTATATTCTTACGTAGGAAAGCTTGCTCCTCCCGGGTGATAACTATCCAAATTGAACGACGCCTTTTAACACCATTCCTTACGAGCAAACTGTCAATCCCATACTCTCTCTAGCGCTCTCTTCAGTGCCCGGAGAGAAACCTACGAGATCACTTTTTCAAAAGGGTGCAAGAATCGTAGAATACCTTCGTAATTAAATTTCAACTACGAGCATCCAAACAGAATTATCAGCATGATTTTCTTTTATAGAAGCTGACGGATACGGTGAAAAATATTTTGGCACATCCTCCGTGAACCATCATTCTCGACGATTCGAAAACCGAAAATAAAAAGACGAGGAATGATTCCCTGTGCTCGCGTTCGAGCGTCACGTTCGTTTAACATAATTGCAAGAATCGCAGCGAACATTAAAGTTCGCTAAAGTGACGCAATCGTGGCAAACCTAGATTAGCAACTCTAATGTCAATGCACCCGACATAAATAATTGTCACGATACGATAGCGTTGCACTTGCAGCACTTACAGTGCAATTACTTACATTCGAATTTCCATCGTCTCTGAATTTATCTGCCAAAGTGAAATGGCGGATCTTCGCCTTCTACGATATGGGCGATCGCGCATGGAACACGACAATAAATGGATAACCTGATCGAACCTCATCTAAAACATTGGCCGAATCTTCTAATCGTTTCGCCAATTGATTGGCTTAGTAGTTTGTCATTTTGTCTCTCGAAACGCAATAACGGCGTTACGGGGAATGTATGCGTGTCGGCCGGTAGGCAGCCAGTAGGTAGAATGACGTAAGTCAGGTGGCATGAATGAGCTGTTGCCAGTCGTCGACTAAGGCCCGCCCGCATTCCAGTGTGCAATGCCCCCCTTCCAAACTGGACGCGATCTCGACGCCGACGATTCTCCTTCTTTCGCAGGACGCGAAGCTACCGCCGCTCACTGTCCTCCTACTTCATCCTACTTCATCCTACTTCATCCTACTTCGTCCGTCGAATCGAGAACTCGTTCTCTCCCGTAACGTTGCAATATTCGCTGTCTTCCTGTTACCGAAGGTATCACGGCCATTGCCACTGTTACTGGGCTGCTTCTCCGCTGTCCCAATTGCCGAGGTTAGGAACGATGCACGAATACGATGCAAGAGGCCTCTCGGTACCCCTTTCAGAACCATTGCGAGGAAGAACTCTGGGAGCGAAGGTGACGAGACAATCTCCATGAGATTGTCTTATCGAACGAAAGACGCCAAGTGCGCGAATGGACGATTTCGGTGGGAGGCGCAGCGCTTGAGCAGGAAGAGCGTTTCCATTGGAAGATTCGTGCACGATCTCGTTAGCGGTTAGTCTGGCAGGAAGCTAACGGAGTCGTCGGTACATCGGACTGGAATAGGTACTTAGTTGGGTAGCGGTAGCGAGCGTTATTTTAAAATTCTAGCCACGAGTGTCGGGGCTATGCGTTTTAATAAGATCGCTCGTATCCGGCCTGGCCCCTCCAGTGAAATCGGCACGGCCATGGTAAATAAAAGTAAGTTGCGTCGTTGACCGGCCGAGAACGGGAAACGGAAAGATCCGGTAGTCGGGGCGGGAGTCGTGGCTTACGGACGGCTTCTTCGGACGGTTCTCTTCCGTGAAGAGCCGATGAATAAAATTCAGGGAAGGAACATCGAGTCGATCCGGGAAAGAGACTGGCCGGTGCTTCCTCGTAAACTGGTCATCCTTCCGGAATAAAGAAATGCGTTTCCAGGTGCGCCGGGCCAGTTGCTGCTGGATCTGGCTGAGGTCCCTCTCGCACAACCGTACCTTTGGGCTCTCGCTAATTGCAAATTCAAACGACACTCGGTCACGTCCCACACATCGCAACGCGCGACCGTCCTGAGTCTCGCCAGCAGCGACATACCGGACCTGAATTACGCAATCCACTGTCAATCTACTGGCTGCTGGTCCGGGAGCCGAGAAAGCACCAGGTCACCCCTCTGGGCTCTTCTGCGACGCCGAGGAAACTTTCTTCTTTAGTCTCCATTCTTTGATCTCGCGAGGCGTCGAACGTCCGTCGCCTCCGTCTGCCGCTCCGGAGCGCCGCTACGATCTTGGCTCCCAGTCGTACTCGCCGTCCCAAGGTCATTGATTCCTCCGACAGTTCCGGCTTGGTTTCTGGGCCAGGTTAACCACCACGAGGCGAAGAGTCGACTCGAGACTGCGCTACCTGCTCGCCACCCTGGATTACATTCCTTCTAGAGCCGCCAGCATCTTTCACGTCGCTCGATCCTCTCTACCTCGGCAAGATCGTTTCATTGATCGTCGACCGGCACCGCGAGGGTCAGTGCACGTGGACTTACCTTGGCGAGGTCGTCCGATGCGCCAGCTGGATTCCGAAAAGAAATTTCGATGATCTGGAGGGGGAGAAGAAACGGGAAAATAAAATGTGTCAATCGAACGGCTTGACTTTGTTTTTTGAATCGAAGACCGACGCCACTCGGAATACCGACGCCGACGTAGGACGTTCAACGACTGGACTTTCCTCGCGGTAAAAGCCAAAGATTTTACGTAAATTTGCCAAGAGTTCAATTCCACATTGACGGCTAGAAGTCTGATCGGACTTCGCAGCTGGGGGGGGAGCGTCTCTTCTTCTCCATCTTGTCCTGCCTCTGGTCTCGCCTTATTCCGAAGCGGCCTCGGTCAAGGCAAAAACTTCACCATTCGATTACAACATCGACTTCAGTCTCGCGAGCCTCGGGACTTCGGTATGCCAGTGACACTCGGACACGTTCGGATCTCTTGGAAGTATCTCTGGCTAAATATAGCGGTTGCCAGCATCGTTTCTCTTCTCCTTTCTCTATCTTTTTTCATCTCATTCTTCTTTTTATTAATCCATCTCTCTCGCGCTGGCTCTGGTTAATTCAAGAGAGCCGTACCTGGGTTTTCTCGTAAAGTACAGATCGTGCGTCTTCCGTAAATACTTTTAAAGCTCGACTTTGCCGATTCTTAGCGGATCTATTCGACACCGACAGACTGTGGCTGTCGTTCCCAGATACTCGGAGGGAAATATTTTTAAAAATCCCAGGAAGCTTATTATCCGCCTTCCAAGAGGTTCATGCACGATTAGTTCGTCAGTGCGACTTATACGTGCAGCTAGAGAAGCGTCGCGTTCCTATTATCACTTGATTGCCCTCGGTAGAGTTCAGCGGTGTCAACGTGAAATCCTTAAACGTCTCTCAGCACTTTATAGAAAAAGACTGAGGAGTTACATTTCCGAAGTTTCGTTCTATGAACTCATCACGATCGTAATTCTAGAGAAGATCGAAGGGTCCATCGCGAGTGGGAGCGCATCCTGGATCAAACTCTCGACTGAGAGTTCTCATCTAGGTGATGTCTATGACGACATCCAAGAAATGACGTCAGCTGACCGACCGAGTATCGATGTCACGACGCCGATGACCATGATGATCATGATGATGATGATGATGATGATGATGATAGCAATGGTGCCGATGATGATGACGACGATGACTGATGTGCAAAACAGTCAAGCAGTCAGGCAGTCAGGCAGTCAGGCAGTCAGGCAGGCACCGAAGCAGGCAAGCAGCAGGCAAGCAGGCAACCAGGGAAGCTAGAAAGGAGGAGGAAGGAGCGAAGAATGACGGTTTGCCGGGACTCGGCCAGTTCCTTCGAGTCCGCTGTCGCGTCAACTCTGAAAGCCTCGCTCGACTCGAGTCCGAGTCAAGTCTAACGAGCCACTCACGATATCGCCGGGATTCCGTGTTGTGCCGGCAACGACTCCGCTGACAGTGACCTACTTGCCGGTTCCGGTTTTGCTCCGTGGCAGCAGCCTTTGCGAACGCGCTCCTCTCGCGGCGACGTGTCTTCTCGAGAGGCTTCCTCCTCGAAACGATCAGCGAGAACGAGGGAGCAGACTTCGCGGAAGGACGTGTTCATCTGCCGTAGGCTCGTAGGATCGGGAGAGTGTCGATTCGTTCGAAGAATCTTACGAACGCTCGAATGGGATTGGACGGCGATGCGAAAGGATCGTCGTTCGTCCTGAAGTTGACTGCTCGTTCGGATCGTAAGGAAACATCTTAGGAATTCGATGACTCGAATTAACGTGAACTTGTCATAAAGATCAGGGATGCGCAAAGAGTGAAAGAGGAAGGGAACGGAAAGGTTTGATCGAACGTTTAAAGACGCGGAAGATGCAGGAGGAACAACCTGGTCGGGCAGCCTGAATCGAAGTGAGCCAAGGTGCTCGCTTAGAACGGGGGACCAGTTAGATGTCGAAGGATATCGTGTTCGCAGGACAAAGTCCAAGTGAGTAAGTCATTGCGTCGAGTTCATCGACGGAAATATACTGGCCATTAAGTCGAACGCCATGCGAAGCACGACTTGGACTGTTTCCTTGGAGTATCGCGAAAAGGAGCTGATCCTGGAAAATCTTCAATTCGTAATACATCCATTAGGGCCGATTCTCTCCGTTGTACCTTGTGGGCATCGTGCTGGATTCTTTGGTTTTAGATTTTGAATATGAGATATCAGGGAAAATTATGAGGGAAAAAAAACGAATTAGTTGAAACGACCTTTTTGTTTGTTTATTCGAATTCCCGCCTACCGGGATCGTCAGGATTTCGAGGAAACTTCTCTCGGGCTGAAAAATGCACTTCTTGTCAGATTGTTCTTCGATGGTCACACGTTGCCTCCAGGCTGAATTTACTTCCGTTCTCGGTCTGTAACTCATTAATCGAGATATCTCCCCCACTAACGCGATTCCACTCAGTGATTTCACATTATTACGCGTTAAATTCAGGCGTTGCGTCAATCCCGCGCGTAGAGACGCATCCTGGGCCAATTAGCGCTCACAATTTTTATCTCTCCGTCGCGGTTCAAGGAAGATCAGTACAGTGTACGACTGACGAATGTTGCTTTCGTAGATCTCACAAAGAATCACATTCGCACGAGGAAGAAACCCTTGTGAATTCCGTGATAAAAAGTGTCACAAGAAGTGAGTATAAAGGCGCAATCGAATCGGAGAGGATTGGGGAACAAAGAGAGGCCTAAATCCGGCGACATTGTAACGATGAAAAAGAAGGTAAAATAATGAGATCGGCGAATGTCCGTTCGACTATCGTATCCGTGAAAGTCACGTGAAATCTCGCGAAGAAGGAAGGAAGAGGAAGAGAGGAGGAGCGAGACGCGCGCGAGTGATGCGTCCGGGCGAGATCTTCACCGGCCGTTCTCCCTACTATTCCAGGTCGGTGGGACTTTCGTCCGTTTGCAGTGCTGGCGACACGCAATCTGCATGCAGCGACGCGCGACTTGCTGGTGTAGCTGGAAATCACTGGAACTTATCGACCGACGGTAAAGAAGAGTCGGCGCTGCTCGTTCCTAGCGCCTTCTAGGAGTATCTGCAAACGCTGTAAACTAATCCGCCATGCTTGCCAAATATTGTTCTACTGACGATAGCGCTCGAGGGATAACGTTCCCTATTGTTAATCGAATTTAAACGGAATCGCATTGTCGGCGACGTCGACGCCGACACCGATTCCCACCACGTCGAAAACTCCTGCGTCGTGCCCGTCGTGTCGCTCTTATTCTCCATTTGCCTTTCCTTTCAAGAACACGCAGCCATCACGCGCCAGACGAATGAAGATAATACGGTTAATACGAACAGATATGTATTTGTCTGGATTTTCATAACCACTGCTGTTCACGTAGTACCTAGGGAAGAGTGCTGGCCCAACGTCTCGCGCCGGATAGTCGAGGACAGTCAGCGGCAGTTGGTGACAGTCGCTGGGTAGTTCAGGAGGAACCCGCGATTCACACTATCCGCAGGAGAAGAACCGACAAGTAAGTCCGCCACTATTTCGGATCTTCGGATAAATTACTTGTACGTTTCGGGCCCAGAGGAAACTACAATTTTTAATCGATAGGTTCGCCACCCGTCTCTTTCATTTGCTACGTAATTCGTACCGGTCAAAATAGTTTTCCTGTCTGCCAGGATGACTTCCTCTTATAAGATTCTCTCAGTAATAAGATACGACGTTTTAAATTTAAATGTAATGGAAATTCTTCCTCGTCTGGAATATTTTTTGAAATATAAATAGCAACAAAAAACAAGAAACGTTTTGGACCGTTCAATGTCTTATCGTGGTAGAGCGACTCCGCGCTCGCTGACTCGCTACTGCACATCGGCCGATCGCGATTTCAACTGGTGTCATGTCTTTATCTATAATAAATATGTATTTCATATCAGCCGCCGAAAATGTAACGGATCAAATGCTAGTGAGTTGCTTAAAGGCGAAATAAGATACAGATGAACGGTGATAAGCGCTAGACAATACGATGGCACTGGTGCGAGTTCTCTGTTGTGATATCAAATAGTGTTTAAAGTGGTAATATCGTAAACAATCTTTAGGCTTATTTACCTGAGAACGTAAGAGAGTCCTGCCAATTTCGCGAAATGGCGTCCATTCCAAGCTGCAAGGCGAACACGCTCACGAAGGAGGCCAAGGCGCCGGGTGACACGTCGCCTGTTTCTCCGGTGTCAAAGGACACCTCCTCTTGCTCGTTGCCTAAGAAGGAAGAGATAACACCTGGACAGGATGTCAAATCCGCGGAAAGTCTCACTGGATCAAGTGAATCCGTTGCCAGCAGCGACACAGCGTCCAGCCGGAATGATTCGGACGAGACCAAAGATCCCGAAACAGAGTCTAGTGGTTCCAGCGACCCTGATACTGATAAAGTGGAGGAAATGGACTCAGCCCTTCCCGAGGAAATGACAACCGAGGACTTCCTCGAGGAACCCGAGGAGGAGCCTAAGAAACCTGGCAAGGTTCCAGTTCAGCAGAAGCTGGTGAGTTGCAGCCGTTGTCGTCACTCGAGGATCGCGAAGCGATCCTTTCGCACTTCTTCTCTTTCGAAAACGGCCTCCTTGACACGGTGCTCTCTTGAGCCGTTCAAAAGATAATTCAAACCTATTGCTGATCTCTTTTTTTTTCTTTAGGATTCCTACAAGCCAGCTAACGCAGCCGTGCCTAGAAAGAGACCACCCCTTCCGCCACCCGCCCTGGAGGGACGTCCGCTCGTCCTGGCGACTCACCTGGTGCCATCGCTGCCCGTTGGCGTTTTTGAGATTCTCGCCGATGCTATCGAGGCCGCCACTAACAAGCCAGTGGTGATCGTCTACGAGCCTAGGACCGATAGACCCGTAGCCAAGGATGTTGTTGACATTGGTGAGGACGATCGATCCCACGTTGCAACCGGATGCAACGACAAAACACTTCATTCTTCACTAGTGCAACTGATTTGAGTGAATTCCATTGTTTTAGCTGTTCTTCCGCCGGATGAGAATTGGCCGGACGGAGAACTTCTACCCGTGAGCTTCGTCTTTGATCATCTTCTGAATGTAGATAAGATGCCTGGTGTCTATGTTGACGTCATAGTTGCTGCCGATCAGGCTGCTCACGTCGAGGTACTTTCAATGCGATTTTTTATTGAAAACGAACCTTATCACTGAGTATTAACGAAATCTCGTCTATCAGAATATTCTGGATCTACGTGGTCACAGATGCGCGTTGCCGGACAGGCGCAAAGCAACAGGCGTCGCGACGCTCCTATTCGGCTATTTGCGAAGTAAAGGCGAGAGTCCTGCCTTCTTTGGAAATACACTAGGTGACTCATTTACCAATTAGATCGTGGTATCTCTTTGATTGAGATACAAAATAAAAACGATATAATTGCAGACACCAGTTCACACCTGGAGACGCTGCAGATGGTCGCGGGGAAGCAGGTCGAGGTTGGCGTTTTAGCGGCGCCCGTTGTAAACTGTCACAAGAACACTCTGCCAGGTGTGGAGACTCTCTACGTTCTGTCCAGTCTGGGTCCTCTGCCTCCTTACTCCATCATGATGAATAAAGCCCTATCAGGTATTTTCACTGCAGCGACTCTTCTCCTCCGTCTAATCTCTTCGTCTCGTTTCGAAAGACTTAAATGTAATACATAAGCAGCTTAAGCTGTCGAATTAACATACGTCGAATTTCAATTGCCGCGTGAAATACCGAATCGCGTGGAAACAAGAGAATGATGAAGAGGCTGACGTAATCGCGTGACATCATATCTGTGACGAGAGTCGAATCATCGATTTCCGAACACGGACATCCTTCTGTTTGCTGACTTATAATTATTTTCGTAACACTATCAACGAACCTTTTTTTTTCCTTTTCTAGGATC
>JARQSV010000579.1:248636-304012 GCA_030142285.1 Calameuta idolon | reverse complement strand
AGCGAGAGAGAGGGAAAGAATGCGAGGGAGGACTAGAGGAAAGGGAAGGAGAGGGGAGGCTGCGTAGAAGGAAGAAAAATGAAAAAAAAGAAAAGTTTGTTTCTTGAAACTTTGCTTTTAATTCGAACGGTACGTTTGGTGAAAGACACTCGCAACACCGAAAGTAACGTCTCTCACACTATAGCCTAGCTTTTGTGTCACACGAACGATTTAGATAAGTTGACCCGAGCTACAGTAAGTAAACGAATTTCACGTACCAAGCATATATAATATATAATTACGTATACATAATTGCAATTACATATTACGTATAATTTATATATACGCCTGATCTAACAAACAAGATATTTAAAGATATTACGAGGCGCGGCGCTCGTTCTTTTTTCTTTCTCTTTTTTTTTTGTTCCTATCCTTTGGTGTTTCGCGCGGGGCTTTCCCGACCCTGCGGAACCGTCGGAACCGTCGGAACCGTCGGAGTCGGGAAGCCCGGGTGACAGCCGATCGGCGTCCTGATCTGAGTAATCGTGTGCGAGGCTTCTGGAGGCTTGCGCCTGTTGGGCTCCTTGGACGATCAACCGATCGAAGCTATTAACTTGTCGATCTATACTGTATGGTGTGAGGTTTTGTGTGGTAGCACCTTTTTTATTAGTTTGTTGTGAATTGTAATGCGTATGCAGCACTTTGCATGCTGGACGTTTATAGTTTTTGCGAAGTCCCTTTGATTAACGAGGAACGACCGGAGGCGAATAAAAAGATTGCGATGAGGGAAACGATTTCGCGAACAGGAGAAGGTCGGGTGGACGCTGGACGGCCGCGATCCTTCTGCTTCTGTTTCTTTTACCTTCACTTTTACTTCTCGCTCTTCCTCTGTCTCTGCTGCAACTTTCGGTGGAAATCGAAGGGCAGATCTTGGCTCGCGCGCCGGTTTAGTGCGGGTCGATCGGGTCGGTCGGGTCGGTCGGACCTCGGGGGGTCTTTCTTGGGTCGCTGCGAAACGCGAGTTCAGAGCCTGACCGCCCTTCCATTTTCGCGGGTTCTCTCTCTCTCTCTCTCCTCTCCCCTCCTCTCTCCCTCTTAAAGTTCCTCTCCGCCTACGTCGAACTCTCTACGGGCCACACTCTACCAGCAGCACTGGAACTCCTGACTTCGTATCCGAATGCGACCAGTTAATTCCGCTCGGCTGTCACTCGAATTTCCGCAGCGCGCGCAGAGTCACGATCGACTGGCGATCCTTTGCAAGGAGTCAAGGTGCATCGATCGAAACTCCGGTAGTTCCCGAAATTCGTTAGAGCAACGGAGAAAAATGTAAAAGCTTTATCGGTTGGCTGACCCGATCGGTCCGCTCGCGAACTTTGGCCCTTTCTTCGATTCTCCCATTGCGCTCTCGAGTGCTCTGTTGCACGAGCAGCTGCAGCAATCTCTCTGTCTCTCTCTCTCTCTCTCTCTCTAACGGAATCCTAAGAAAATGGGTAAAAACGGATCGCCGTCGATCGTACTCGTGACGTAAGTATACGAAAGGCTATTGGTTACGTTGACGAAGCAGCAGAGGACGAGGCGCGGATCGTCGGATCGGCGCTTAAAATTAAAACGAATGTCTTTTGCAGGGATGATAGGAGCCTTACCACCGGGTGCAATGCATCCGGCGTTCGCGGCTCCAATGGGTTTCCCAGGTGCCCCGATGCTGGCCCCGATGATGCACCCACGCTTCAGATGATCGCCCCCGACGGACGGGCCCAATCCACCCCTGCACTTCGTGCTGTGGGCCCGTCCCTAAAACCTTAGGCTCCGGACCGGACCCGAGCGAGTCCAGGAGACGGGCCGCGAAGCGATTCTTCGTCTATCCAGCTGCTGCACCTGCGCCTGACGATCCTCCTGCGTTAACACGAAGTTAGCAAAATCTTTGTTTTCTATTTCCACACACCACCAATGGTGGCAGTAGGATCGAGCGACGCCGCTCTCGCGAGAAGCGTCTCCGCTCCACCGAACCCGTCCGTCCATCGTTCCTCTGTCTCTTTACGCGCTAATTCCGCGTCACGCGATCCCACGGAGTCTGACGCGCGTCCCGCTCCTCTCGATTTTTATTGTTTCGCGACGAGAGGAGAGACCGACGCCGACGCCGACGCCGACGCCGACGACACGAGCGTTTCTCGCTTGCGGATCCCTCGATCTCTGCACGCCCCGTCTGTCCTCTCGCACCTGCGAAGAGGCACCTCGCGAATGCCGATCAGGTGGCGCTCTCCACGCTGTCGCTGGGAAGCACCGATCGAGTCTCGTCCTTCGAATTGCCTTCTCCTTCCCCTCTCCCCCCCTCCCCTTTCCGTCTCGTAACTCATTTGCGCAGAGTCGAAAGTTTCCCGTTTGCGCAGGGAAGACGCGGACGCGCCTCGCGCTTTCTTAAAAATCTTATCGTCCCTCGGAGCGATCTTTCGTTGATCCATTTCGTGTGCGGTGGACACGATTGCCAATTGTACATGTATCTCCTATCGTAAATTATATTGTTCCAATGAATTTCAATGTATCCGTCGGAGAGTGATAAAATTCACTGAGAGAAGAGCAACGAGGGGAGGGATCGAGGCGATCGGGGTGGCCGCGCGCGATAAGACTCGTCGGCAAAGGTAAAAAGAATTCGATAAAGAGGCCGCGTCCAAAATTGTCCAGCTGCAGCGTGGAGGATCTGTCGCCTCAGGTTAGTCTGTCGCAAATTTTATTTCCGTTAACACTGCGGACCGACTCGATTTCGAGTCTCGGCGCGCGGAGCCGAGT
The DNA here is from genome assembly GCA_030142285.1 of Calameuta idolon. Lineage (NCBI taxonomy): Eukaryota > Metazoa > Arthropoda > Insecta > Hymenoptera > Cephidae > Calameuta > Calameuta idolon. The sequence continues at coordinate 301,249 of JARQSV010000579.1, read as the reverse complement.
CCAGGTCTGGACTCGAGGGTCGCGACCCGAGATCGGAATCGGCTTCGTCCGGAAAGCCTTTCTTTGGAAGGAACATGTTGGCGACACATGAGTCAGTGGTAAGTACGGAGAGTGCTCACAGAAACGGACACCGACTCTCTACGCTCGACTCAAGACCCCCCCGCCCAATCATCCCTTCAGGTCCTGGACCCAGGTCCTCCGCACCTCGTCGAGCGTCCAGCCTCGAGCCTCGGAGCCTCCAGCCTTCTTGTTCTCCTACCGTCTCTTTCCACGGGACGAGCGGGTGGAAACCTGAGGCGAGTTTCGATGATCGACGATCGACGATCGATCGAGGTCGCCGATTCCCTGGCGTTCGATCACACGGAACACACAAGGACTCTCCGGCCAATTTCGCCCTCTCTATTGAACAAATACGAAAAAGCAAAGGCGCGCCGAATACACGTTTACGTACCTGTCTACGCATTACGTCATATTACACACTTTATTTTCAGGGGTTGTCCTTCCGAATCGCCGCGACATGACTAACGCTCTGTGTAACCATCCCCTATCATGACTCGTCCAGGAAATCAGGAATCTTTGCGACCCCCCGAGATCATCCGGCGCATCTAGCTCCTACGTTTCTTTCTTTTGCACCTTCCGAGCTCGACACGTCGATCGACGCCTTCCTGGCCTCCCGATCGGCTGAGCCTTGATTCGGCAGGACAACCTGACACCCCGCAATTGGACATGTAGAAATTCTGTTATTTATTCAGTGTCATATTATCGATTGTTCCGAATAAAGTCGTTCTGTGGAAAGCTCCAAGGATTGGGCCATAGCCTGCGCTTCTGGGAATCACGTGATCAGATACATACCGGACTGGGCTGCGTCGGGTCATTACCCGAGCTTTCGTTACCGGGATGCGATCGCAGCCTCCCGTCGCTGCGAGACAAGAAGTTCAACCGATGATCCTCGAAAGGTCCCGGAATGGCAGGCGACAGCCACATATTGTTTCAACCAATCACAGCTCTCAGCGCTGTTGGACCTACTCGGTCCCTTGCCTCAAGGCAGGCGATTGTTTGGACCTACCGTCATCGAGTCGAGCAACTCCCCGTTCCCAATTTCCCGAGTCTCAAATATGTCAAAGGTCGCGACAGTCGCCGGTAGGTGTCGACGCTGTCGCTCATGCGATACGGTAGCGAATCCTCATCGAAAGTGGGAATCCCCGTTCTCGGCTTGACTGACGCGTGGCTGGACCGAGAAACAATATTAATGATAACGAGTAAGAATCAGGAGAAGACCATATTAACCGATCCGAAAGTTCGTTCGAAGGGCCGAGCCGAGTAAGAGCGTCGTCCTTCGGGATCATCTCCGAGAGAAGGAGGAAAGAAAGAAAGAGAGAATAAGCTCTCTCGCAATCAGTCTTACGAGACGACGGACGGGGTCCTGGAAGCTCCTTCGGCTGGTTCGGCCGTTCGAATCGGAGAGAATGCTTAGCTGGCTGGCTCTGTGTGTATATCGATCTCACTTATAATTGCGCAAGAAAAAAAAAACAATATTTCCCTACGCTAATGTCTTTACACTTGGTGACAGCGGACACGATTCGTTCGAAGGGACTTTTCTTCTTTTTTTTTTTTCCTTTGAAGCAACACGGCTAAGAACTTGGTAAAACTCTTGTGCGTCGGCGCAGAGCCGAGTTGGCCCGCTGACAATCAGTAGTACCACCTTCCCACAGCTCTTTTGCTCTCTTGCTCTCTTGATTTTCAGCCGAGGAGTTGCGTGCGAGCGAACCGATACCAAATGTATATCGAGTGTCTTAAACGAATAAAGAAATTAAAATCCGACTCGCCTTCGAGTGTCGAGCTGACATTGGCGATCGAAGGTCGCACCTTCGAATTATCTTGCGACCGCGATCGGCCACTGTCACTCCGTCGTCTAATTCATTTGTCCGGGACCCGCCGGTCCTCCCTCTCTATCCCCTCCTTCCCCCACGTCCACACGAGGATCCTCCCGCCCCAGCATCCTCTGGACCCTTTCGATCTCCTTACCCGCGAATCGTCCTTGTGACTGCCATTTTTCCACGGCGACTATCCGACGTCAAACTTTGAACTATGATAACGAAAAACGACTTTCCTCCCGATGGATGATGAATAATTCACTAGGTGATTAAAATGGCAACCGGCAATTCCGGCGACGATATTCTTCCGAGCTGCCAAATGTCATCGGGTCAGTCTCCTCGCAATTGCACCTGGATCGTCATTCACGTACGATGACGTCCAGTTCATTCGGCACTTTGGATCCATCCGTACGGTTCATCCAGATATTCGATCCATTCGCGTCGTTCGAGCATCGCGACTCCAATATTTCGAGATGCATCTTGCAGCAGCAGCGACATCGGCAGCCGCAGCATCAGCATCGAACGGCAGGTAAGTGAATCGATGCGATGCGTCATGGAGGCGAGAGACGAGAGACGAGAGGCGCGACACGAAAGTGAAAGCAAAGTACTCGAGCAGCGCGTATGGTAAGCAAGAGAACCTCGTGGCGATATCCAGGGGTGTCCATCGCCCGACTCTCGGGAATTCTCAGCGACCGACAACGTTCCTGGCATTATGATTCGATTGCGCAACGGATTTAGAACCGACGACCCGAGAGGCTCGATCCTGGCGTTCCGCTTTGAGAAACCGATGAAAAAAAAAAAAAAAAAAAGCACGTAGCCATTGTTCAAAGTCTATGCGAAATACGCCCGACGGCGACTGGAAGCGTCTTCTGGAACGAAGCACCGTCAGTAATGGCCAAGGAGGATCCTCCAGGCAGATTCTCTTTCTTTGGGACTGTCGACACGATTCGACGAAGCATTTAAGATTCAGGTGGGTAACCGAGAGACAATTAGCTGGGAATCCGTGTGCAATCAGGCCGAATGAATTTAGCCCTGAAAATCTCGGAAAGCGAGCCGAAGCCATTCAAACGGGACTGTTAACGTCCTTCGGCGATTGAACGTTCCACCGGCTCTTGCCGATCCGCCAATGTTCCTCCTCGTTTCTCTCCAGTCGGCGACGCGAGTTCAGACCGCGAGCATCCACGTACTTGATTTCCTCCTGGTCTCGTGACAATTCGCTTCTCCGTTTGCAGTTTCTGATTTAACGACCACGCGTCTTCCTCGTACGCGACTGATTCTTTTATCCTGACAAGGTTGGTTGGACGTGAAAATGAATTTTCATTTAAAACGGAAAATCCAAGGTTCTTGCTCGCTACGTGGTGCCAGATTTTTATTATGGTAGTTGCACGTGACGTTGGTATTTTTTATTTTTTTTTTATATTGAATTTTGAATTTCAAATACGAACGACGCTCCACCCGCGGACTGCGGATGAAGGATTCGTCGGGCATCGAGAGAAACGTTACGTGCTGCCGATAGAAAGCAACGTTTGAAAAGTCCGTTAAGCGGACAACGTTACGTCGTGGGCTGATGACTCGAGTCCTCCGTCTGTGCGCGTTCTCCAAGCTAGTCGCTCGTAAAAGTGAAACGGCATTGGGAGATATTTGAAGTAGGAGAGACAGGAAAGTCAAGCGGGCTGGGTAAAAGACTTGCGGTGACTACTGGTTACTTGATTTAGGTGTTCGGAAGGCACCGAATAAAAAATAACCTCGTTTCGGATAGATCTCATTGAGTTAGAGAGCTTTGGCTGATAACAGAGTCCCCGGTGAAATTATGTTTATCGAGTAAATATACAAGTTACGTGGAAAGAGGAGGAGTTTCACGTTCGTGGGTCCGTTAAGAGATATGGAATTCATTCGCGCCTCGTCCGGCGCGCCGACTACGCTGCTTGACTACCATATCTCACGTTAGCGGGATTCCTTTCAGCTGACTGCTGGTTGATCGACCAACTTCAGAATCTTATTGTCAAGCAGCTCTCCAAGGACGTGGTCCGAGACACTTGGCGAAGGAGACTAGAGGAGGAGGAAGGGGTCCGACCGTGACAAGGATGTGGCCTGGACTGGCAGTTCTCTTGCCTCTTTTGGCCTATTCTGTAATTTCGCCTGCGAAAGCGATTGACAATCTGCGGGTCGCGTTTCAATGGAAGCAAGTCGAGTACGCGTGGCCGGACAATGACACCAGGCTGCTGTTTCCTGCCTACAAGAAGGAAGACAATGTGCCATTGGGTCTGGAGGTGGCCGGCGACAGACTCTTCATCACAGTGCCTAGATGGAAGCTAGGTGTGGCTGCGAGTCTGAACTACATAAGTCTAAACGGTCAGTTTTCATGAAAGAGACAATGGCGCGACAAGACGTTCCTCGCGAGTCTAAATATCCTAAGATACAATATTATCGTTTCAGACACGCGAGAATCGCCTCCTCTGAATCCTTATCCATCCTGGACGGCACATCAGTACGGCGCAGCTGGCGTACCGGAAGTTGTCTCTACGTTCCGCATCCGGGCTGATCGTTGCGGTCGTCTCTGGGTCCTTGACACGGGCCTAGTCGATATCTTGACCGAACCGGAACAACAGGCACCGCCGGCGCTTATAGTTTACGACCTGGCCAATGATCAGATCATTCGCAAGTACGTCATCCCCACGGATCAGCGCACAACCGATTCGCTATTCGCGAACATCGTCGTCGAAGACTATTCCTGCGAGGACAGCTTCGCGTACCTGGGCGACCTCGGAGGACCTGGTCTGGTCGTCTATTCCTGGAAAGAGAATAGATCCTGGCTGGTTAAGCATCACTTCTTCCATCCGGATCCTCAGGTACCAAAATGCCAGTCATCCCAAGTACTCCCAGAGATCTATAGAAATTCTTTGTTCACATCAGGGTGGAGAATTTTTGGTGGCTGGTGTGACGTTCCACTGGACCGACGGAATATTCGGCATGGCTCTGGCGCCTACCGGTGACGGGTACAGCACCCTGTACTTCCATCCTCTCTCCAGCACCATGGAATTTGCCGTCAGTACGGAGCTCCTAAGGGATCCGGATCGTTCGACTTCGCCAAGTATATTTCAATCTTAATTGCTCTTAGAATAATAAACGTTCCTTGGGAAATATCGAGAATTCGTGGGACCGTACCCGCTGATGCAGTAGTTGCAACGCACATCGCTCTTTTACCCTCGATAAAAAAACACTTAAACTTTTACGGCCTTCAAACTGATCGATAAGCCATTATTCGTTCTAACTCCAAGCGCACAACGCTTTTTATTTTCAGAGAGCTTCCACGAGTTCCAGGCTTTGGGCTCGAGGGGTCCCAACGGACAGAGCAGTGTCAGCTTCTTGGATCCGGAAACTGGGATTCTTATTTACGCCCTGACTAACTTGAATGCCATAGCTTGTTGGAAAACCGGAACTACCTACAACATTCAACAACAGGGTCGAGTCTATATGAATAACGTGACAATGGTCTTCCCCAATGACCTAAAGGTAGTACACATCGTGCACCGGTGTGACACTATCATTTTAGCTTTACAGCACGTGTTATCGCTTGGCCTTCCTTCACCTTTCAGATCGATCAGAATGGCAACATCTGGGTACTGTCGGATCGTCTTCCGGTCTTCATGTACTCCGAATTGAATCCCGACGAGTACAACTTCAGAATTCTAACAGGAAGTGCCCGCGAGGCTGTTCAGGGCACAGTTTGCTCCATGAAGCCAACCGTCGTCGATCAGTCATCGCCGAGTCCGAACATACAGAAAATGCCAGGGCCGGTTCTGACCAACAGAGTCGCTGGGAACGCAGCAGGAGCTGGAGCAGGCGGAAGTGCAGGAGCAGGAAGTGGAACGCTTAAGAGTTCTGCGGGAACGGAGTCCCTGAACTTACTGCTGATAAGTTTCCTGACATTGATGATCGCGCAGTTGGCAGCATGAAGATCCTGCTGACATTAAAAAGTATATAGTTCCAAAGTCACGTGATTTTACCCAATTTTACAGTAAAAATAAAGGATGGTGCCAACCCGCAGAAGGGTGCACGGTTTACGTGATTCTCCCAAAAGCTTCAAGTATTCGTACCCAACAAACAAAAGCTATAAGATGTACAGATTTCTTTGATCTTCAGATCTACAACCAAGTAGTCTTAGAGATATTAAAGAATTGTAACGTTAAATTATTTATACAAATATACAGTACACCGTACGCCGTGTCTTTTCTTATTTTCAAAATGACGCCCGAGAAACTTGTCGCACTGAATTTCGAATAATGGGATTCTTTATTGGCAGCGCCATCTTCGTACACGTACCTTCGCATTGTGCGATCTGATCCACAGAATCAGTAATCGAATATTAAAATTTAACGCACATCTCTGTTGATCATAATAAGCCAGAAGGTCATAGCGCAGTAGGAATTCCTTGAATTATTGGAAAGTGCATTCAGTTGACCAACGCGTGCGTTGGTCATCGCTATAGCCATTCTATATTTGGTGCAACAGGAAATCGAGAACCTGAGAGCCTCACTGGTGTCCTAAAAAAAGACCAACATTTTATCCGTTTATGCATTATATTTTCAACTGGTTTCTGACTTATTCCCTGAACCTCTACTGTCCTCTGAGTTTGTGCGGCAAATCGGAGAAATGCAGAACGAAAGCGTTTTAATGCATTTTGCTTTATGCTTTCCTATCGACGTCAATTTTATTTATAATGCAAAGTTATTATTGTTGAGTGGGGTTATCATCGAGGTTAACGTGTTGTAAATAGAGATTAAGACAGTGTGAGTAAGTATATAAGGAAGGAATCGATAAATACGTCATGCAGTCTCGGAGCAGAATCGAGAACCGGTGTTACGACTCTTCAATCTCGCGACAAACAGTTCCAAGACTATTGTGGCTGGTCCATCCGGACGTCAACAGACTCCACGTGGTGTCTAATATTTACATTAAATTGAACGTCGCAGGATCCTTTGATCTCGCACAGGGAGAAACCGGAAATGGGCAAAATGGAGAGTACCGTTCCCGGGCTGTCCTATCCGTCGGCGCGGGACGGTCTTCTGAAGACAGGCGTCGACTACCTCGAGGGCAGAAGAAAGGATGACGGCGCTGAGGGTCTGTGGAGAATTGAAAATAAATTGTACGACTTGAGTCAATTCGTGAAGAAGCATCCAGGCGGTTCGGAGTGGATCGCCCTTACGGAAGGAACTGACATCACCGAAGCTTTTCAGGTGAGTAAGAGAATTCCAAAAGATTTCATAAGAAGCGAGCCCAGATTTTACTCCTAAAAAAAAAAAACAGGTCCATCATCTGACCGACAGAGCCGAGAGGCTGCTACCTAAATTTTACATTCGCGACGCCTCCACTCCGCGATGCATCCCAATAACGTTTCAGCCAAATGGATTTTACAAGAAGTTTAAGTCTCGCGCCCTGAAGGCTCTCGAGGGCGTCGATATTCACCGGCCTTCACCCAAGACGAACATGATCGCCGATCTGCTGCTCGCAGGCACCGTGATCTCTTGTCTTGCGGCCAGTGCGACACGTGCTTGGCCAGCGATCGTTGTGAGCGGTGAGACGTCGTCAGCTTACTTCTGAAACTGCCTGTAGCTCCTCATTACAAAGCCTAACCCACTGTTCTATACCAAAAGTAACAATTGAAATTTAGATAGGAATACCTGAAAGCGATCGGACACTGCCTGAGCCACCTTTTCCATTTCAGCAATGTTCTTAACTTGGCTCAGTGTGATCGCGCACAATTATTTGCACATGAGGAACAACTTCCGCATGTTCTACATGGAGCTGAGTCTGATGTCTTCGAACGACTGGAGAATCACCCACGTCCTGAGTCACCACCTGTATCCAAACACAATCTGGGATCACGAGGTCTACAGCGTGGAACCTTTTCTCTCGTGGCTGCCACTCAAGAACAAGACAATGCTCTCGGGAATTCTCTCTCTCGTGTACAGTCCGTTCATTTACACGCTCGCTTACGCGATGCAGGGCGTGAAGAGGTACTTTATCCAGCAGACTCCGTTCACTGTTATTATTTTCTTCCTTCTTCTCCAAGTCACTCTCGCCTCTACTTGCAGATACTACATAGCACTGACCAAAGTGGGTCTCTATCCTCGAGATTTGATCCCTTTGATCTTGCCCCTGGCCATGTGCACCGTTTCCGAAAGCGTCGGTGCAGCCTTTGCTACTTGGGCCAGCATCATTCTCGTGAGCAGTTTTTACTTTGGCTATACTGGATTCAATGCTGCGCATCATCACCCGGACATCTTCCACGACGGCGACATCTGTCGGAAGGATCTCGACTGGGCACTTCTCGAGCTGGACGCGGTGCGCGACCGGCAATTAATCGACAGTTCTCTGTTTCTAACCTTAACCAATTTTGGCACGCACGCCCTTCACCACCTTCTACCTACTATTGATCACGACTATCTGCGTCGCTGTTGGCCGGCTCTGAAGGAGACCTGCGAGGAATTCAAGGTTCCGTTCAAAAAGTTGAGTCAGTGGGAACTGACGAAAGGTCAGTTTCAACAGTTGCTGCGGAGCGAGCCCAAGACGCTCGTAAGTTAACTCTCTAGATGCTTTGTACTTCTCGATAGGATTCTTTGTAGACAATGGGTTAAATAAACATTTCACGCACGAAGCGTCCGAGTTAGCTTTCCACGTTCTCGAAAAGATTTAAAATAATTCTCCGTAAGTGAGTGAATTGACATTTTAGTGTTTGTCAGCGTGAGAAAACAGTTCTCGATAGTGAATCGACGATAAGAACGAAAGTAAGTGCAGTTATGTTTATTAGATAATATTATCACTTCGGTATAATACGATATACATAACTGGCATAACAAGTTGAGATTAGACATTGACGCGCTTGCGAGTTTAGGTCTACCTAGTGATCTTTCTTAGAAAAAGATGCGAGGATCGTCGCGCCGTGCTTACGACTTTACGTAGCTTGACGCGTGGGGGGCGTCGGTCGTAGTCGTGGACGCCCGTGGCGTCGGGGCGCGCCTAGATGCACGATGGATGAGAAACCAGAAAGATGGCGAAGGAGGCTCGGGAGGGAGAAAAGGAAGAGGGAAGGAGGGGAGTCCAGGTAAATTCGCAGCGCAACAGCTGCCCAGGATGGACGCAGCCACGGCTGAAGACTCCTTAAAGTCCGCGCCGATATATGTATATTATAAGGGTTTCAGTTCTTATGTTTATTTATTTGCTTATTTACTTTAATAAATACATATTTCGCTTTTTTTTTTATAAATTAAATTACTTTATAGGATAGGATAGTATCGATGATGTTAAATCGACGATGTTGTTCGCTCGTTCATTCGCTTTTGGCATCTCTTATCCGCGTATCCTTCCCTACTCTGTCTTCAGGCTCTCTGTGTCCATCTTCTTCGTGTATGGTGTGACGACGCACGGTTCATTGTAATAATTCATTGAAAATTTTTTATTTATATTCGCGGGAAAGTCTAAGACGTCGGCGCCTCTCTTGGTTATACTCGTGCGTCTCTCTTCTTGGCTCTGTGCTCTTTTTCTTTCTTTGTTCTTGATGATCTCAGTGGTAGGTCGACCGAGGGTCAACCGAGGGTCAGCCGAGGGCGCGAACGTTCAGTGATGTTTCGATGAATAGTCGATGACATTGAAAGTGGATGCTGATTGACGGGGATCGTGGACTCGTTGGCTTAGAAGTCACCATCGGGCTGAAGGTCGAAGCGTGGCGGGAATGCGGAACCATCGAAGGTGGGTTTGAACGCAGGTCGGTGTGGCTGAAATTAATTTTATCGGATTATTATCGTTGATCGGCGACGTATTGGTTGAACTAGGAACGATCGAAAGTTTAGATCGTTCCTGGGATTAGGGATGAACTCCGTATTAACCGTAGGGCATGTCTTTCACGTGCGCCGTGGCTCTAGCACGTGATGGAATGATCTAGGATCCACATTCGTATCGATTGATCGTAATCTACACGTTCTCTGTGTTTTTCTTGCCGAACGGACAGGAGGTTTGGTTCTTCTACGTGTGAAATGTGGACATGAACGATTAGACGTGTGACGTAATGAGTCTCTCTAGTGGGGGGTGGGATGTGCACTCTGACTCTCTTGACTCCTCCGACCGGGAGCTTGCGAGTGTTTTCAGCATTACACGACACACGAAGAACGCGACTTACATGGAACGGCGATGGCTACTCGAGGGTGGGCACCTTGCGGCCCTTCTGGGGCTACATGGGACACAGAAGAGTCTCGTGAGTCGACCATTGATCTCTCTTTCTTTTCCCTCCCTCCCTCCCTCCTTCCCCATTCAACTACACTCAATTCCCACTTTTCTCTTTTTCCCAAATCACGATTGACTTCTCGAACGACTTTGAATCACGGAATTTCCAGAAAAGCGCGACCTTTCCTCATTTATTATTAGACTCATTGATAGAGCAATTGGGCCTTACCGCTGGGCTGAGACCACGGGCGGTGCTTCCTCCACGTCCCTTGGTGCGGAACTTGGCGATGGCTTGCTCGGCAAGGTCTGCCCTCTCTTCGGCTTCCTCGAGCTCCTGCTGGGCCTTGCGGAACTTGGCAAGGTTGAGAGCGGCGATCTCTTCGGCTTCCTCGATCTGCCTTTTGTACGTCTTGATCTTCTGCTGGAGCTTGTCCACCAGGTCTTGCATACGCTCGTGGTTCTTGCGGTCTTCGTCGGCCTGAAACATTGGATTGCCGGGTTAATTCATCGTGGCCTGTAATCGCAGACTTTTTCGGAATGGAGAAGAAGATTTGTTTACCTGGAAGCTGAGCTCCTTGATGCGGCGCTCGGCCTTGCGGAGGTTCTTCTGGGCATCGGCATGTCTCCTCTGTTCACCATCGAGCTCGTTCTCGAGTTCGCGGACGCGCTGTTCGAGCTTCTGGATGGCCTTCTTGCCACCCTTGAGGGCGTTGGCCTCGGCTTCGTCCAGACGCACCTGGAGCTCCTTGATCTGGGTCTCGAGAGCCTTGCGCAGCTTCTCCTGAGTCTGAGCATGGTCTTGCTCGGCTCTGAGTTCGTCAGCCAATCGGGCGGCATCGACCATAGCCTTCTTGGCCTTCTCCTCGGAGTTCTTGGCTTCGTTGAGGAGCTCATCAAGGTCGGACTATAAAACGGAATTGCTCCATTGAGTCGGTATTCGCGTAAACCATGGGACAGGTCCGAATTGAGAGGAAGGAGGAGCCGCGTTTACTTACGTGGAGGGTCTGGAGTTCGGCTTCGAGTTTCCTCTTGGCAGCAGAGATGGAAGCGTTTTGAGCGCTGAGTTCGTTCAGCTGCTCGTGGGCGTCTCCAAGTTCCTGTTCGGCCTGGCGACGACCACGGTCGGCCTGTTCCAGAAGGGTGCGGCTCTCCTCAAGTTCGTTCTGGAGGGCGTTGGCACGGCGTTCACTGATTCCGAGAAGTTCGCGGGCCTCGTCACGGGCGCGCTGTTCCTCTTCAAGGGCGGTCTGAACGTCCTTCAGCTGCTGTTGGTATCTCTTGATGTTCTTCTGGGCTTCGGCGTTGGCCTTATTAGCGTGGTCCAGAGCAATCTCGAGCTCGTTGATGTCAGCCTCGAGCTTCTTCTTCATGCGCAGCGCCTCAGCCTTGCCCTAGAAATTCATGGAAGTCTCGTATTTCAGTACTGAAGTTCATTCGAAGAGCTGCAGAGAGTCAAAGTTTTAACGACAGAGATACAGTACCTTGGCTTCGGCTTCGAGGGAAGCTTGCATGGAGTCGAGAGCGCGCTGGTGGTTCTTCCTGGTGTTTTCGAATTCCTCTTCCTTCTCCTGGATACGACGGTCGATCTCCTGTCTGACCTGGCTGAGTTCAAGCTGGCTACGGAGTACCTTGTTCTCCTCCTGTTCGAGAGCAGCTTCAGCTTCCTCGAGAGCGGCCTGGAGCTCGTCCTTCTCGGCCTCGAGGCGCTTCCTGGCCTTTTCGATCTCGTGGATGTTGCGTCCACCCTCTCCGATCTGGTCGAGGAGATCCTTGACCTCGTCGGCGAGGTTCTTGTTCTCGCGACGGACGGCTTCCAGTTGTTCCTGGCCTTCCTCGTAGGCACCCTTGAGCCTGAAGAGCTCGGTGCTGTAGTTGCGGCACTCCTTCTGGCTGGCGTCGAGCTCGGCGGCCAGATCGTCGACCTTGAGCTTCCATTCGCCGATGATCTTGTCGAAGGCCTTCTGCTTCTTCTCGGCGGCGTTGGCGATGGCAGTGGCACGGTCGACCTCCAGTTGGAGATCCTCGACCTCGGTAGAAAGACGCTGCTTCGTCTTCTCCAGAGAGATGACCTTCTGGTTCAGGGACTCGATGGTCTCCTCGGCCTCGGCGAGGCGAGCCTGGAGCTTGCGCTTGGCTTCCTCGAGTTCCTCGGCGCGGGCAACACCTTCGGACTCGTACTTGGTACGCCAGAGCTGAGCTTCGGCGTTGGCCTTGCTCAACTGCCTCTGTAGGTCAGCCTTGCCTTCGGCTTCCTCTTCGACCTGTTCGCGGATGTTGTCCAGGTCGTGTTCCAAGTTGCGGAACTTGCCAAGGAGGGTAGCACGCTCGCGGGACTCCTCGTCGGCGAGTCTCTTGGTGTCCTCCAGCTGAGTGGTCAGGGAGATCTTGATCTTGGACAGTTGGCTGACCTGGGATTCGGCCTCCTCGAGTTGACGAAGGAGGTCGCTGTTCTCAATCGACAGCTTCTTCTTGGCGGCATCGAAATCGTTCAGGGTGCGGTTGACTTCCTCGAGTTTGCCCTGGGTCTCGTTGAGCTGGTGCTGGAGCTGCTTGGCGATCTTCTCCTGAGCAGCCTATCAGCATCGTACAAAAACATTAGTACACTGGGATCCTCTCCGTTCGCCATGTTCTTTCGGGCACGACAGCAGCAATAACGTGTGTCCAAAAGAAAACAAGCATTTTACAAGCAAAGGAAATATAACGTGAAAGCAAGCAGGAAGCATTTCGTGGGCAAGATCCATTCCGCATGAACAACATTAACGTAAGAGGTAATCGTTGCACACGTTTTCCTGGTGCTGCTTCCCCACGTACTGCATCAATGTTAACCTGCGCAAATTAGTAGCGTCTGGCATGCGCGCATTGTTCTCGATGGCAGCTTCTCAGATGGAAAGTTACCTTCTCGTTGCTCAGATGGTCAACGGTGGCGCGGAGCTCGTTCAACTCGGTGAAGTACTGAACCTTCTCCTTCTCGGCCCTGTTGATGAATCATCACATGGAAATGCACGAGGGTTCACCAGGGTCAATTTTTTCGAAATACAAGGATGAACGGGTCTGACGGATTGAACATCACCAATTAAGATCATGGGGCTCGTAATCGTAAGTATCAGAGAAATTGGGTGAGTAAAACAACTGGGGCTCGCTTTGAGGGACTTTCTCAATGAATCATCATGAATCATAGCGAATCGTCCACGGGAGTGCAAGTAGAGGGTTTGGCATTTGACACATTTCCTGTAAAAGACGTGCGACACCTCAACACGACATTTGGAAAGGGACGTTTTCATCGGATCTAACCTTGTCCCTGGCTACGACATCAACGGCTGCACGAGCGTTGTTCAGCTCGTTGTGGATATCAGCGCGGCCCTTTTCGGCCCTATTAAAAACAGCCGGCATTTTTCATAGTGTTCTCAGAATGTTGATGCTAGATACGAATTGTGCTCTAGATATACCGAGGACGTCTAACGACTTATCAAAGCGTCTAAAATCCGTCAGATGTAGCCACGTGTCTACTGGCGGGCACGTGTCTCTAGGCTCCCGAATAGCGGATACTTACCTAGCCTTGAGCTTGTTCAGCTGATCGATCTGCTCTCCCATCTCGGCGACGGCATCGTTGTGCTTCTTGCGAAGGTTGGCGAGAGATCCTTCGTGCTGGATGTTGGCTTCCTCGAGGTCCCTGCGGAGCTTGCTGAGCTCAGCCTCTCTCTTCTTGTTGAGTTCGATCTGAGCGGAAGTGGCGCCACCGGCTTCCTCAAGACGCTCACCGAGCTCCTCGAGTTCACGGGCGAGGTCGCTGCGTTGCTTCTCGGCCTTGGCACGAGCCTGGCGTTCAGCCTCGACCTCCTCCTCGAGTTCCTCGATGCGGGCCTGGAGCTCCTTGATTTGCTTCTGGAGCTTGCCGACAAGGGACTGTTCGTCCTCGAGCTTGGCAGTGAGGGAGGAAAGTTCCTTGTCCTTGCGCTGGATGGTCTGCTCCAGTTCCTTCTTGTTCCTCTCGAGATCGGCGACGGCTTCCTGGGTAAGCTTGAGGTCTCCCTCAACCTTCCTCTTGGTCTTCTCAACGTCTCCGCTAAACATACATAAGGTTTCGGGTGACGAGGACGATTGAAAGGAATATGGCGAAATTCAGGATCAAGTAAATAAAAACTCTAATTACCGGAGTTTCTTCTCACGCTCAAGTGAGTCCTCGAGTTCATCAAGGGTCTGCTCGAGCTTGGCCTTAACCTTGTTGAGATGGTTGACCTTATCTTCGGCGGCCTGAAGTTCTTCGCTAGTCTTCTGGTTAACCTCGCTCTGGTTCTTCTTCTCCTTGTTCAATTTGTTGATGAGCTCATCCTGGTGGGCGATCTCGTCGTTCAAGTTACGGATCTGGTGATCCTTGGTGGCCTTATCCTGCTCGGACTTTTGAACAGCTAGTTCAAGATCTTCGACGTCCTTCTTCAGCCCGGAAACCTCCTGTTCCAACTTTTTCTTGTTCTGGAAGAGCTGGTTCCTGGCGTCCTCTTCTTGCTGCAGTCTGTCGGTGATATCCTGTAGGCCACAATCAAATGTTCAGAGCCCATCCCTCCGATTTCAAATTTGTTCCTCTGTCCGATGGTCCAGGTGATGCGCGAGTCGCAGTGACGATTCCAGGCCAAGTTGCTACCCAGTGTCGCAGAGGCAAAAGACTCTCTTGAAAGTGTTCAAGGCAGAAGTGCAAAGAAACACGTTGGACGTGCCAAAAAGTGAATACGCAACCCGTACGCAAGGACCAGTCGGCGATTCATCTTGCCGACTGAGAAGTCAAGTCCGAGCCAAGAGGTGAGTTACAAATGACCGGAAAACAGGGGTAAGCGTGGACAAGGGGGCTGAGTACTCGAATAGCCGAATGTTCGAACAGGCCAAAATCCACGAGAAGAACCAAGAGGACGGGGCATCGGTCCAGGTTGACCAGGCAGACGTGACGCAGAGGATCCTCGTATAAATACGCGCTACACCTGTTCCCTCTTTAGTTCTGAACTTCCAGCGGGGCATCGGCACTCGCGACTTGCCACGCCCTCTTTTAATAACCTGGAATCTGGGACCGTTATATTTAGACGCGCAGGGCTCCTTCGCCCCTATGCCCTCTTCACCTCTTCACCTCTTCATCTCTTCACCTCGGCAACCTAGTGCGCTCCGCTCTCCGTAAATGGAGTCGTTTACTTTCCCGAACCAGTACCCGCGGAGCGATTGGTCCGATCCTTCAGACCTCCAAGAATTCCCAACTCTAGCCAATCTCGATAACGGATCCTTTAGATCAATTCGCTGATACGACTTTCGGTGCTTCCGTGCAAGCTCAGTACCCCGGGTCTTATTATTAGCTTCGCCAAGAGATTCTTCAGGGCAAGTCTACAATTTCGACCAATTAAGAGACTTCGCAGTCTTCGTCGCTCGATGCGGCATCCGCCGTGAAGTCTGTCTATTCTCCAGGATCAAATAATATCGAGTAGTTCCATCGTGTAAGAGTGCGTCCATTAGCCGAGGCTAGCAGACCACCCTAACATGGCGAAACAACAACAAACAGAGGAACGAGAGTATTGCCAACGTATACAGTCGAAAATAATCTTGAAGGATGTCTCTCTTTCATCGTTTAGTCAACCAGATGGAATTCTTCCGATCGTTTCTTTCTTCGTTAACTTATTCGACCCTGCCCTCCCCCCTGCCCCTGCCCCTGCCCACGCCACTCATCCCACCTACGCCACCTGAATTTATTCTCAGCTATTTTCATAACTCTAAATATTCTCCGTCAGCATGAGTAAGACGGGTTTGCTTATTTTTCTGAAGACGCTACTCCCGCCCCCGAGGGGCACAAAATTCACTCCGGCAACGGATCTCTGGAATTTGCGATTCTTTATTCCCCCGCGCGTCTTCGGCCGCGCGATCGCGTTAACTTTTAGGGCTGCGGCGTCCACTAGGGCTGCGTAAATTTAGCGCGTCTCGGGAACGTTACGAATCGCCAGCAAAAATAACCCTATTAATGTTGAAATAGCCTGATGATTCGCTGGAAAGAAATAGCCCTGCGCTCTTCCCACTCAGGTTCGACTTATTTTTTATTGTCTCGACTGATCTCTGCGTAGCCATTTCTCATGAGAGACACCGAGTCTCCTTCGACTCTCGACTTTAATATTTACTGCTGTAATTCAAAACGGCAAAACAACACGACACTGGATGAAAGAGGGAACTGCTCGACTCGCTGCGCGCTGGACCATCTTGAAGAGTTTCGTCGGATTCTGCTGATTTTTAGCTTGCAGAGAAAGAAGGTTAAAAGGTAATAAGATAATAGGTTACCTGGAGCTGGGACTCGAGGTCGACCTTCTGGGCGGAGAGTTTGGCAGACTTCTCCTGGAACTCGGAGAGGGATCCCTTCTCTCCCTCGAGTTGACGAAGGAGGTCGGTCTTCTCGGTGAGGAGTTTGCTGTTGAGGACCTCCAGTTCCTTGCGAAGCTTCTCTTCGCGCTCGAAGGCCTCCTGGGCCTTAGCGGCCTTCTCTTCGAGTTTCTGCAAGAGTTCGTCGCCAGAATTGAGCAGATATTTAGCGTTTTCGATTACTATCGCGTCTCCCATTTTGTCGAATTCACTTGAACAAATTTTAGCGTAGAATTTTTTTCAGGATTTTTTTACTGAATTTCACCTGGTCCCGGATTCGCGATGGACGAACGACGGTTCGGGCGATAGAGTCGTCGAGGCGTTTACAGTCGCGTCTTTGTTTCTTAATTTATAGTGAATTTTTAAGGGGATGACCCGTGAAGCGGGAGGATTCGCTGCAGGAGATGTTAAACCGCGAGCGTCGACAGCTTCGGATCCTCCGGCTGCTGGTGAAATAGTCGATTATAGGGATGACAGGGATGCAAGGGTGTGATTCGTAAAGGTCCAGGAATATTAAAGAAATATCGCAAATGTCCTCTGGACCCTGTCGATCGTGAAAACGTCCTCCCTTCTCGAAAGGGGATTCTCGTGTTTCTCGAAATTCGTTTCCAAATAACCCGTAAGTCCCGTCCTGTTGGGTGATCTCTTAAGAGGTACCGGTCGTCTTACAACTCGAGGCTGTTCGTGAACATTCGAAAAGGCAGATCAGCGCGCGGAGGCTCGCGGTGACTCGCGGTCGCTTTCTGAACTGGTCCCACTTTACGCGAGTCTCAACTTTTCTACCAAAAATCTCACCCCCTGCGTGGGTTCCCGAGTGCCCCCACTGCTAGGATTCGGCGGATGAGACGCCTTCATAAAAATATTTATAACCGATGCTGGACCCCCCTTCGGAGGTCGTGTCGGATGGCTCCACCTTCGAAGAGGGGATACGAGGAACTCAGGAGGATCATGGAAGAGGCCGAGTATCTGCTAAACGCGGGAATGAGAGGAGGATCGCTAAAAATAAGCGAACCGTCGCTTCCAGGCGCCGCCTTCCTAGCGAAGGCTCCAGCGAGTTGCGGAAGCTGCTGCGCGCTGCCAGTCTGCTTTTAGATTTCTCCTAGATCGGCTGCTCATCCACTAGGACCACTTCCAAGAAACAAGACTTATCAAACTTGAGAGAGGAGTACCTGGTGGGAGGTGATCGAAGACCGTGCCGAATTACACGACAGCGAATCAAAAAGAAGTGGTACCACCGACTTCCGGTGTTAAATTTCAAAGAGAAAAAAAAAAAAGATTCCAACTGAATTTAGTAGGGGCGACAAAAATGTCCGACGGCGCGTTGCTCGATGAAAGGTGACACCGACGAGTGTCGCCTCCCGCACTTCCGGTTCCTAATCGTTTCAGTTTTTCTGACTGATGTAAACGTTCCTCGCAGTTGATCATTGAAATTCTGGATACGAGTATCCGTTCATCCGGATCATATATAGATCCGGCAACAAGAAAGGGAGAGAGAAAGAGAAAATAAGACGAGTGACCGGATGCCTCTGATGCTTCGAATTCCATTCCGTCGTTCCTCCATCTTGACTAAGTAGCTACACAGTTGGTTCCTTTAAATGCCGGTTACGCAATCCATTTGTCAAAGGGACCGACAGCTACTCCTAGCGTAACAGTCGTTACACAGTCATCGTCTGGCGAAATAGAGTCCCCCCCGCATGACTAATGTAGGAACACGTTTCGCAAAATAGACCAGGCGCTGTGTAATCTTTGAAACGGGTCCAAAAATCGTGAGCTTCCCTTTTCGTGGCGATCCCTCCGTGTTCAGTCGGTTCCCGAGCTCTATTATTCATTATTCTATTAAAATACTCACGGCAAGCTCGTCCTCGATGCGGGTGACGTTGAGGAGAGGCTTGACCTTCTGCCAGAGCTTGTACCAGGGCCAGGTGCGGAGCTGGAGGTACTTGCGCAAGTTGCGCTGGACGACCTGGAGAGCCACACGCTGTTCCTGGAGTTTCTTGTACTCCTTGCGGGTAATGTAACCCCTGACGAAGGCCTGCATCCACGAGACGATCTTGCTGAGACGCTCGTCACGCAATTCTTCCATCTGACCCAGGACTCCAGCGCGGAAGAAGACCTAGTCATTTTGGAAAATGGACGAAGGCAAGTCAGCAACCGCATCTTTCTCTCATGTCAGAAGCATTCCAGGGTTCGAGAATAGTCAGGTTAACTGTTGATCTCTTTCTCGGCTCTCTGGAAGACTCCTTTCGGACACGAGTACTCGAATACTCGCGCAAGTACTTGGAACAAGTATCATGCATCCACATAGCATTCTTCAGTGGGGGAAGGTGATCGGCTATTAGCTTCTGGGATAGCTGCGAGGATGGACGAAGAGATCAGCATCGGATCATCGTCATCCACTGGGACGAAAGGGGCCGTAGGCGCAAACGTGAGACAAAGCGTCTTGGGTCATTGAATTGGAAGTAGCAATTGGGAATTAAGCTGAGACTAAAAAGAAGCTTTCATCCCAGAACAGCAGATGGATCTTGCTCGATAAATCACCGAGGATCCTTTGATCCTTTCGAGAGGTTCTTCGAAGAAAGAGAATGAGATTGCGCACTTCGAAGAATATTTCTGGGATGGAAGCTCCAGAAAGAAGGTCAGTCATGTAGAATTCACGGCAAGTGCTTGAATAATACATAAATGCATCCGTGTTATTTATTATCGTGTTATTAGCAAAGAAGTTGAAACCTTTGAAGCGTCTTCGTGTTAGTTTCTTCAGCGTTCGCGAGTACCTGGCCTAGTCTGAGTTCTCAGCAGAGGCTAGGTTAGCTCAAACAATTCGCAGTTCGCAGTAAAGAGTTATTATGGTTAGTCCAGGCATGGATCAAATTCCATGATTCTTCCCATAGGTGTGATGTCAAGTGATCAGTGATAACAGGATTGGTTTTGGGATCCGACTGTATCCAAAGTTCAGTTAGGCGGTTCGCAGAGCCGAAGGTGTCTGATACCTTGGTGTGGCCCATGCGGTACTGGTCGGAGTCCAGATTGATTGCGTCGAGGATGATTTGCGTCGCCTTTCGTGGTTCGCATGGCTCTTTTATAAGATGGGTGCACAGAATTTTGTATCTGTGTTGTTTTGTAAAAAAAAAAAAGAACAAACGAATAAGCACACCTTG
Organism: Calameuta idolon; assembly: GCA_030142285.1. Taxonomy (NCBI): domain Eukaryota; kingdom Metazoa; phylum Arthropoda; class Insecta; order Hymenoptera; family Cephidae; genus Calameuta; species Calameuta idolon. The sequence goes on along the minus strand of JARQSV010000579.1, from coordinate 281,622 downwards.
TTACGTACAGGATTGACACAGACAGTTGGTATCAATGGGGGACACTTAGGGTTACTATATTACGTCGGGGTCACCACCGTCATTCGGGGACACCCTAGATAGACTCGAGAGCAATAGTCATTCCGTAGTGGACCGGCGCACCGTCCTCATGGCTGCCAACACTAAGGATTGATGGAGATTTGTTAAATTGGAAAAACGCTGCCAAACGGATTTTGCAATTTTCAGGAACACGAATTATACAGTGAAATCCAGAGATCCTGATAAGGACTCGTGTAATGGGAGGACATGCCTTGGTGTGTCCAAGACGGTATTGATCAGCTTCAAGACCAGCAGCATCCAAGATGGCCTCGGCAGCCTTCTTCGGGTCGCTGGCGTTCTTGTCGACGGCCGCGGGTGCCAGGATCTTGTACCTGAAGGTCGGGGTCACGCGCAAAGAAAGAAAAAACGGTGGTTGATTCATTAGTCAAAGGGTTTCTACAGATTGTGCTGGGTAAGTGGAACGCGTGATTTATCATTTATCGTTCATGATTTCTCCTTGACAGATTCAACGACCCAGTCCCTTCCTCATATCCATGTTGTCTGCTCAGCTACACTGCTTCCATGATTCTAGCAATATTTCTGATTGGATGATCGATTCGGGATTAGACCACTAATGGGCTATGGGGTTTGTGCAAGGGGCTCACTAAGCGTGCACATAATTCAATGGGGCTCTGGAGGGCTCAATTGCATTCGGATGAAGATTTAGTTACGATGGTACTCATTAAAATCCTATGGGGCCACAGCAAATAATGAACATCCTCTGTGGATCCTACTGTGCGGGGCGGATTCTATGTCTATCGTTTGGGTCACTCTTGGATTTCATGAAAGTTTGGACGATACGGATGATCATTCAGTGGTTCTAGACTTTCCATTGCTACGAAGGGGGGGTGGTTGGGGGGACAAATCGAAATCTCTTCAAAATAGGGGATGCTGTGCGATAAATGTGAACTAGCCTTGGTGTGACCGATCCTGTAGCTGTCTGGATCGAGATTGATCGATTCGAAACATTTGGCCGCTCCTACTTTCGGATCCTTTTCGGCAGTCATGATGGCAGGTGCCAAGATCATGTAACTATTTCCCATAATTCAATTACTCGTCTGTATAATTTTACACTTAAACCGTCATCTTATTAGAACTAAAAGAACATCTTTCCCCCGAGTATAATTTCCTATAAAAATCTAATTTTCTAATCCCTAAGTCACAGCAGCGACTTATGAATCTGTTTCCTATCCTATCCCATAGAGTAATGTCTCACCGAAGCTTGAAGTCAGGGTAGACCATCCTGTTGGGGAAACCTTTACGGCAAATACGGATGCCTTCAAGTACACCGTTACAGGTGAGCTGGTGCATCACCAAGTGGGAGTCGATCACTCCAGGCTGCTTCAATTCGTTGGGGATGATACAACGAACGAAGTGAGGCTGAGTTGCCCTCAGAGTGGTCATGAGGTTGTTCAACTGCTCCCTGTAGGAGGAAGAGACGGTGGAGAAGCCACCACCCTTCTTACCACGTCCACCTTTGCCGCCGCCACCACCACCGGCGTCACCGGACTGACCGGGATGATCGGCGAAGATCTCGACCAGCAACTTGTTCGAGGACTTCTTGAACTGATCGACAACGGTGTCGTTCAGCGGGTCCTTGTTCTTCTCGAGCCAGCCAGTGATGTTGTAAGGTACCTGAATTGCCACGAGGACTTTAGTCTAGCAGTGTCCTGCGAAACCTGGGGTAGAGAAGTCTTTGTCTGGAAGCAGGGACTCACGTTGCCGGCATAATGGCCAATGGCGAAGTGGGCAGGTTGCTGACCAGGCTTCGGTGGCTTGGGCTTCAAGAAGTTGGGACTCTTGCCAAGATGGTTGTTGTTCAGCTTCTCCTCGAAGGTCTTGTCCGTGGCTTTCGGGAACATAGACTCTTCCTCAAGGATGGAGAGAATACCCATGGGCTAGAGAGAGTGGGGAAAAAGAGTCTGGGTCAGTATCAATGTTTTAACCTCCAAACTTATTTGCCTGATCAAATCTTTTGAGTAGGTTCTCGACATTTTGATTTCTACTAGTCTTTAACCACGAACAGAACCTGTACTCCACGTGACGAAGATACCACAAAATTACTACGCGTTCCGAATAACGAAAATTACTGGCAATTGTTAGGTGCCTCATCGCTTACTGGAAGCAGCAAAAATGATTTATCTACTTCGAGTTATTCGACGATTTCAAAAATAGTTCTACCGTTATCTCGTTGAAGACTTACACGAACAGAGAGACCAAGTCAATCCAATAAAGATTCTCGAACGGTTAGAAATTATTTTTTTTTTATCGCGTACGATTACGTGTTATCAGCAAAAGGAAGATAAAAAAAAATATTTAAATAAATGCTATAAAGTACAAACTAACGCTGCTCTCTTGTTCACTCGCGATACCTACGGCTCAACTGGCAAGACAATCAAACGACTTTATACATGAGAAATTAAATCTAAATCTAAATCTAAGAGGTACATACATATATAAACATACGTAGAGCACATACGCAAGCTGAAAAAGTAGCTCGGTTACTTTTGGTCTGTTCACACGTCGTGCTGGCGTTAATTAGCTTCAAAGCTTTACCTTCTCAATGAGATCGATGGTCGGTTGCAAATCCATACCGAAATCTATAAAAGTCCAAGTGATACCCTCCCTTTCGTACTCCTCCTGCTCGAGGACGAACATGAAGTGATTGAAGTACTGCTGCAGCTTCTCGTTCGTGAAGTTGATGCACAGCTGATTGAAGCTGTTGAACTGTCGTTCGCAATCGACAGTGACGTGCAGGCAAGTCCCGGCGGCAGAGACACAGAGGATGCAAACAGACACACAAAACACATGAGGGGTTAAGGGAACGTCCAAAAGACTCCTTCGTTTCCGCTTTTCCAATCTGTCCTGTCGGTTGAGATGGCGCGCGGAGTCCATCGCGAGGATGCCGTTTCCTGTCGCATTGGGTACTGTCTCTGGGTACCTTGGCGAGTCGACCGTCAAGACGATCTCAGGACAGACGTTGTTCCGTCGTCCTGAGAAATTCTTGCGTTCGGCTCCACGAGCGCGGAACGGACGGAGCACAAGAGAGACATAGAGAAAGAGAAAGAGAGACAGAATGGGCAGTCGAGAGCGCTGAGTGAGATGTGGATCCTAAGAGTGATCTGTTAGTCACGTCAACATGAAATACGCTTCCGTCATAGGTCGACACATGCTTTTTCGCGTATGGTACATCCGGAGCAAACGACGAGCCGCTTCGTGGCTGTTTCTCGTCGAGTTCCTTTAGTACCTTCTCAATGAGTTCAATAGTTTGCTGAAGGTCCATTCCAAAGTCAATGAATGTCCATTCAATGCCCTCGCGCTTGTACTCTTCTTGCTCGAGGATGAACATGTGATGGTTGAAGAACTGCTGCAACTTCTCGTTGGTGAAGTTGATGCAGAGCTGCTCAAAGCTGTTGAACTGTTCGTGCGGGACAGAAAAGGCAAAACAGCTGTCAAACGTACTGCTTGATGCCATGAACGGGAGAGGCGGTGGTCTTGGATGCGGTGAAGTCCGAACGACGAGCTTCCTCGGACAATGAGCTGACATGGTCCAGGGTGTCTTTCGTGGGAGGGTCAAAAGAGGGGGGCGGCGGGGCGGGCGTTATTACTCGACACTCTTTTGTGCCTTTGAACGACGCTATTAGCTGGATCTACTTGGTTCGGGGTATGGTCGTGACCATCAATTGGAAGTCGTCCCAACTCCAATTGATCAGCATGACAGTGAAAGGTTGCTCGCGTGTCACTTCAGTATCGTGGAAGTGATGAACAAGCAAAGTTCGAGGGGTTAATATGATTGCAACAGTTGTACCGACTGCTCGAATGGTAAAGTAGAGCTGATGAGCACGGCCACGAACCTGTGCGCCGTTGTCTCGAGCAGATACGCAAGGGCGAAAGTAGCGAAAGTAAAGAAGTAGAAAAGTGTGAGGGTCGAAGGGGAGACAGAACACAGAAGTAAAGAGAGTCCAAGATTTCTCAAGGTACATAAATTAACCACCTTCGGAAAAGGGCACCCGTATCTGTACCTTGATGCCATTTGCCGAAATTGCAATCCAAGCTGCAAACCTCTTCAGCAACTATATTCGGCTCGCTCGGCAATCCGCAGGTCGGCCGATTCTGACTGTGAGTCTCTAGCTTAACTGTACCTTCTCTATAAGATCAATACAAGCGGCCAAGTCCATGCCGAAGTCAATGAACGTCCACTGAATGCCCTCCTTCTGATACTCCTCTTGTTCGAGTACGAACATGTGATGATTGAAGAACTGCTGCAACTTCTCGTTGGTGAAGTTGATGCAGAGCTGTTCAAAGCCGTTGTACTGTTCGAGCAAAGGCAAACCGGGAGTGAAGTCAGGTTCATGCCAGGGGTCGAGAGAAGGAAGTTTCAAGAACATAGAAGAATATGTCAGAAACATAGAGGGGGGGGGCAGGAAAAAAAGAAAAAAAAAATTGCGTCCGATCGGTACGATCGGCACGCGAGGAATAAAAAAAAAACATACAGAGATACAATATCTACGTAAAAAAGTAACTACTGAAAAAGTGTGAAAAATAAAAAGAAAAAAAGGAAAGAGTGTGCGTGTGAAGTGGTCGGAAGTGAGAGGTGCGTCCAGTTTTTGTAGAGAAGCCATAACTACCCACACGAGAAAACGAAAGAAAAACGAAGCCGATAGCAAAGACCAAGTACGCGTGAGGATGAGGAAACAGGAGAACGGATGGAGAGAGAGAGAGAGAGAGAAAGTAAAGAAAAAGAAAAAAGTAAAAAAGAAATGCCGCGAGAACAGACGAACGAACGACGGTAGAGAGAAAACGTAAAGAAACAGTGGACGATCACGTTTAAGCGTTAAGTCGCTGGTGCCGAAGCCGCGGCTGCCATTTAAATTTTCATTCCTTTCGCAAACCGGATGTTCCCTCCGCAAAGCACCGACTCCATTGCCCCGTAGGTTTTATACCTTCTCAATGAGTTCGATACATGCGAGCAGGTCCATGCCAAAGTCAATGAACGCCCATTCAATGCCCTCCCTCGTGTACTCTTCTTGTTCGAGGACGAACATGTGATGGTTGAAGAACTGTTGAAGCTTCTCATTGGTGAAGTTGATGCAGAGCTGCTCGAAGCTGTTGAACTGTTCGAGCAAAGGCAAGACAGTTGGTCTAGATTACTGTTTCTCGCCAGACTCTACGTTCTACGTGTTCAGGTAGCAGCGCCATCCGCAATGGCGTAACGAATGTTTTTCACCGCCAATTGGATCCAACATTCTCAAAAATGTACACATTAATTTTTATCAAGGTTTTTCACAGTCGGTACCATCGTGCCCGGTTTTACCGGCATCGCTGGGAATCCAGTGTTTCTTTTTTTAATAACATTGTTTAATAAAAAAAAAACATCTAGCGATTAGTCTACCGTCGTGCCACTGTACGATTTTGAGGCTAGGACGAACGAGAAGCTTCGTACTTTTTACGAGGGGCCAGCCCTGATCTTTCGACGGTCAACTTGTCAAAGTAGTCAAGGCTGCTTAGGGCGCACCTACAATTAAGAATATCCAACACCGTGAAGTCCACTGTTCTAGAAAACATGTGTTCCGACATGTTTTGGCCACGAAAAAGATTAATAAAAAAAAAATATCGGATATGAAAGGAACATTCGTGAACGTTCGGTTGATCACTGAACATGATTGAGATGGAGCGATAGGGAGAGACACAAGTTCTTCGTGTTTTGCCATTTGAAAGAGGGACAACCAAACCTGGTAAATCGTTCGATCGGATGTAAGTACCAGTAACACGAGACACAAGGAAATGATGTTCAAACCTATTCGAGTGTTCGTTTCGTGTTGATGTCTGATGTTGGAGTACTCGATGTGTCGCTGCGTGTGAGTCCATCGTTAGTGCGGCCTGCACTCGGCAGGTGGCGACTGCATCCGGTACCTAGATCTACGATTGCGAACTACGATGGGGGAAGTGTGTCGAACCGAGTCAAATCGGGGATAGTGTGTCCCGTCGGGGGTGCCATTTTGTGGTTGAAAAACTACGAAGGTTTCGGTACAACATCCATCATGCCCAAACACGAGAGTGTCTACTGGAGTAAATCGGATCACAATAAAAGGGGTGCCAGACGAGTCGAGGTCGATCGAGAGATACGGATGAAGAACCGAAATCAGTTTCGGATCATCCCGCAGCCAGAGGATAGGGCTACCTTTTCGATGAGCTCGATACAAGCTAGCAAATCCATTCCGAAATCAATGAACTGCCAAACGATGCCCTCTTTCTTGTATTCCTCTTGCTCGAGGACAAACATATGATGATTGAAGAACTGCTGAAGTTTCTCATTGGTGAAGTTGATACAGAGCTGCTCGAAGCCGTTGTACTGGGGGCAACGAAAGTCAGGGTCAACTGTGAATGGGGCTTAAGATTTCATTACTTCAATCTCGAAATTCACCGCTTCCACTTTTTTTTTGGGGGGAAATACCTGTCTTGGATCAAAATTTTAAGAGGAGGAGATCGGACCGTCGACGAGCTACGATGCGATTCGATCGACGATTTTTAATTTTAAAATCATTTTTCACTTTTGACTCCGGTCTGATCTCCTGGTGATAACTTCATTGCGATTCCCAAGTCAATCCCGTTTCCAGAGTCAAGCAAAGATTGCGACTAAACGAGTATCGTTCCACGATGGATCTAAATTTTGAGAACGCGAACTGAGTTGGGAAATCTTTGGATTTTCGAAGTTTGGTAAACTCACGTCAAAGATTTCGAAACCGGCAATATCCAGTACACCGATGAAGTGTTGACGTTTCTGCTTGGTGTCAAGAGTCTCGTTACACTTCTTGACGAGCCACTTGAAGAGCCTGTCGAACATGGCCTTGGACATGGCACCGACGGAATAGGCAACCTGGTCCTTGTTACGACCCTGGGTCACGAACTCGTTACCGACCTTGATCCTGGGCTTGAGCAAGTTCTTGTACAGATCGGCGCAATCGCAGCCCAACAACTTGGCTACGCGCTCACCCTCCTGCAAGCACAAGAGACTCCATGTATCTATTTGTTTTCTAAAACTGCACCAATTTTTGGAATGACGAAGTAAGGTGCTCCTGAACGAACCTCAGTGCCGTCAGCCTCAGCCTGTTCTTCACGACCCCTCTGCTTGAACTTCATGCCTCCCATGTGCATGACAGCGGCAGTGATCTTGTAGATGTTGTCCTTCTCCTCCTGGGTGAAACCGAGGACGTCGAAGGCTTGCTAAATCGGCAGCGAAAGAAATCGAATGATTAATCTCAAATCTCTTCCGGGTCCCAAGGAGTCTTAATCGGCAAGAACGATCGAACCAAGCCTGACGTGAGAGCTTGCCTCGGTCGTTGTCGCCGTCTTTGGATCTGCCAGCGGCACGATTTTTTATATAGTTAATGGAAGCACACAAAACAGGACGGGACGATACAATGCAGTGAGGCAGATCACGCGGAGCACGGAAATATGTGCGAGACGATGAAAAAAATATATTACAAAAAAAAAGTGCACGATGAAAGCGTCGTAGCTCTTTGTAAGCAGAGAAGACACAGAGCGAAGCAGAAGCGTAGCTAATGTTAGGTAGCCGCTTCTTCCCTGAGCTCATCTTCTTTGCACGCATCTTCCTCAACCTCACCGGCCAGGATTGTAGCATTTCTCTTTCGTGTGCTCATACTTTCTTACTCGCCGTGCGTCAACTTCTTCGCGGGCTTCCCTTTTTCTCTCAAGGTAAAGTAACGGCAGTGTGTCCGTGTCTGCCGTCCCGGAAGTTCCCTCGCGGACGCTCGAGGCGTTCTTCGCGTCGCGCTCATTGATCCCCATCGTCAGTGGGAGCGATCAAGAGGCACTCGCAAGTGACTACGATGGAACTTTGGATCGGGTACGGGGATTCACTCTGACTACTGGAGTCAATCGAGTCTGGCGTCTCGATTCTCAGATATCAATGTACTGGGACTCGATAGAACTAAACAACAGTGTTAGAATACTGGGATCCGGAAGTCCTCAAAGGATCACGTAACTCCGGGGAAAACGTCGTTAGAACTGGGAGAGTGCACAGTTTCAGAGTAATTGAAACTCCCGTAAAGAGAACTGGGTGATAACGGAAGTGTCCTCGAGGATCGAACCAGAGGACCCGAGATGCGGAGGGTCAAGGTAGGCAAAGGGGGCTAAAACTGAAAGGTAGATCTTTCATAGTTTCGGAAACAAAATGGTTGGTTTTGGTTCCTCCGTAGGGTTTAAAGGGACTTACGTCCGTCAGTTGACTCTCCTCGCCGTCGTCGACGTTGGGGATCGTCACCTTTCCCTGGGATACGTTGTAATAGTCGTATATGTTGTCCGACAAGAAACAATTGGCTGCGAATGATTTCGATTCGTTAAGTCATCAGGCAGCTGGCAATCATCGTACAATCGCGTTATGTCAATGAGAAGAGCATTAGAGATTAATTATCCTCGGTACCTTGTCGCGCGGCAATGCGTGTGGATGTGACATAATGTGTAAGGTGGTAAAAACGGTGCAAGGGAACAAGAGTTCAGCTGGCTGTCAGGGACTCTATGCGGAGCCGGCCTAGTGCGGAACAAGGAATTGGACTGGTGCGGCTGGTGGAGCTGACGGAGGGGTAGCGGATTCGTCGGGGTAATCTGGGTCCTTCGACTTCCGGCCCGATGATGAATCCTCTGCCCCCCCCTCGCGAGAGCGGCAACAGGAAGCTGCGCAGCGTTTGGGGGGGGGCCAGAGATTCTTAGGGGGCAGACCCTGAACTTCGTACCCCCTTATCGATCGATTTCAGTTAGAGTCGATAGAGGTCGCGATCGATGAGACCGATACGTAGTTCAGAGATCAGGCCCCGATTCGCTTCCGAAGGGTGGGACTTACGTCCGTCTCTTCCATGTCCTCCGCGTCGTTGACTCCCGGTATTCTGGTCTTACCCTGACTAATGTAGCTGTAGTCGCCGATCCGGTTGCTCAACAGGGTCATTTCTGCGTTCGATTTGCACGGGGTCAACATCAACGTCAGCTCACACACGCAAAACCTCCGTTAGCTACTTCTTTGCCGAATATATGCGAGTATGCAGTGGCTACGGCTACGGTCTAATTTATTAGTGACATTTTCAACGGTATCGGCAGGTCGATATGCGGCCGTAGAGGGAAAGAGGCACAGATCATAGATTATTGCTAGCAAGAGTAGAGAAATTGTGCAGATAGAGAAGGTAGAGAAGTAGAGGAAGCTGAAACAATGATGATGTTGATAACAGTGTCAAAGTTCAGAGATCAAAAGGTCGACAGTCGAATAGATGAAGTACGTATAGGATTTCGCCATGAGAGTAGAGCTCCTGTGATCTACGTGTGACGGATGCTGGAAAGATGATCAGATGGAATGAGAAGATAAGAGTGGCAGCGTAGAGCAGAGCTGAAAAGTATAGACAAGTGGAAGAAGAAAGTCAAGTAGGAGGCAGAGAAGTGGCCAAAAACATAGATATATACATAGATGTAAATGCAGAAAAAGAAAAAGAAGGAATCATGATATGGAGCATAGCAACAATCAGCGTCTCGACAAGAGTCGTCGAGACAAATGAGCTCAAAATTTTCTTTTCTCTTTTTCTTTCTCTTCTGCCACTCGTGACGAACTCTCGGTCAAAGTTCCATTAATCAATCTTCCCGAGAAGAAATACACTGCGGACGTTCATCTCGAGGGACGCAAGAGACTCTAAACGGCCGACACGAAGGAGAGAGAAAGAAAAAGTGAAAATAAAAAGGGCTGAGCACATCCAGGAGGTCATGCACTTACATCGGTAACCAAAAGTTCCTCGCCGTCGTCGAGGCCAGGAATCGTAGTTTTGCCTTGCGACACAAAGTAGTAGTCGTTGATGTTGTTGGTCAGCAGCAACATTTCTGTATAGGCAATAAAACATGCAGGCAAACCATGAACCAAGTATCACCATTTTTCCTTATGGTTTTTATATCAAGGTTCTGTCGGGTCTATGTATTATATACGTTGATATATATATATATAATACAATGGGACTACATGGGATGAAGTCATCCATCCCGTGGACCAAAGATGATTTTTTTCTTCCAAGGAACTGTATATACACACATACGTAGGTAGCGTATGGAATGTGGGTAAAGAAGAAACGGAAAACTATCCCTTGTCGAATGGGATTTTGTCAGACACACACAAGCAAATTTGAAGAAAAAAAAATGAACAGGATTGTAATCCTGGTTTCCAAGATGGCAGCAGCAGTCATGGCCGTGCTCCTTGTAGATGCCTCGCAGTTTGTTCTGGAGGGTCGTGTCTGGAATCCACGCAACTAACGTCTAAGCAGGGAAACGTCACGGGGAACGCGTGCGGATTGCTCATATGTCTCGTGAAAGTCTACTGGGCTCCGTTCGAGTCACGAAATTACGTTAGAAAGTGGTACTTGATGATGATGATGATCATGATGAAGATGAAGGAGCAAGTAGACTTCCCGACGCGTTCCCCTTTACGTCGTTACTCGTTTGCACACTGCACGACGAAGACGACACAGCGTGAGGTAATAAAAATGTAACACGCGAACAGGAGTTCTAAAAACTCCTCAGCGACCGATTGCTGGTCCTTAGTGTCCTTACGTCGGTCAAAAGGCATTCCTCGCCGTCATCGACACCGGGGATAGTAGTCTTTCCCTGGGAGATGAAGTAGTAGTCGTTGACGTTGTCCGTAAGACAGCACATTTCTATGAAAGGAGGATTTCAAGTAGTACAATTAGGAGTCTTACGTAGAGCCGCTTCGATTTGAATAAGCTCATTGATCATAGCGTCCTTGTCTCGTGGATCATCCGGCTGCAGTCGTCCAAAGGTCCTACCTTTCGTTTCCTAAATGACTTACTACAGCTAAGGGACGTACAGGAGGACGACAAGGGCAATACGGTTGGGGACCAGAGACGAAGGTTGGAACCTGCTGTGTGTGATATCAGTGGAGTCCGGATGTTCGACAAAGGTCGCGACGTTTCATACTTAAGTGGTAAGTTTCAAATTGATTCTTTGAATCTTTGGGGGGGATTGGGTGAATCTTACCCTTCAAGCCGGGAACAGCTCCAGACATCATTTGGTAGAAGATGTGGTAGGAACGCTCAAGGGACTGCTGAGAGATTACACGAGCCTTCTCCAGAAGGTCTGCACAGAAGAAGCATTGTCATTGGTAGGATCATCTTTATCTGAAAGTGTCTTCAAGGTCTACCAGAGAGAAAACTTACAGGTCTCGATGTCAGCACCAGCCAGTTTTCCAGATGGACCAAAGTGGATACGAATGAATTTACCCTGGGTAGATAGAATTGAGGATGAGTATCGATTGCTGAAGAAAGCTTCGAGTGCCAATAAAGGTAAGGATCTACTTACGAAACGGGAGGAGTTATCGTTACGGACGGTCTTGGCGTTACCGAAAGCCTCAAGTACAGGGTTGGTCTGGACGACTTGATCCTCGAGGGAACCCTTCTTCTGGGAAGCTTCGTCGACCTTCTTCGTCGAGGCACCGACAGTCGCGAAGTACGCGATTACCTTCTTCGTGTTCTCAGTCTTTCCGGCACCAGATTCACCGGTGATCAACATAGACTGATTCTCGCTGTCTGCACGGATCAGAAATGATCATCATCATCGGTCGGAGGAATCTCTTTCCGGGAGACCAACGATAAGGTTGGTCTTCAATTTTTATGGGCTCGGCGATACTCACTGGTCAACATGTTGACGTAGGCTCCGTCAGAGATGGCGAAGATGTGAGGTGGCACTTCGTTACGCCTCTTACCACGGTACAGCTTGGCACAACGTTGGGTGTAGACGGGGTACCTCTTGTAAGGATTGATGGCCACACAGAACAGGCCAGAATAGGTCTGGAGAAGATCATTATTCTTTGTTAATTTATCTCCCTTCATTTTCACCAGGTCACACATTGACAATAAAAATCACGCTGTCTGCCAGTTTTTTTTTTTTGGGGAGCTTATGACCAGTCCGGTGGGTGCCTGCGCTCCATTCCGAAGACACAGAATTCCCAGCGAATTCTCTCGGATCCGCTGAAACTACCTTTGACGTGGACTATGTTCTTTTTTTTTTCTTTGACTATTTCTGAAAAACGGGATCCAGAGAATTCGCCGAGTGACGTAAAGTAACAGCACACTCGCTTAACAAAGGGCATTAAAATTCTATGCAAACTGACAATCATTCATGACGGAAGTATGCCGTGTTCGTAAGAACATTCGTCATGGCGTTCTCTCTGCGCGTCTGACTCGTGCTGTCTTTTGGTTTTATTAGTGCGAGAAAAAAAAAGAGAAAAAAAGAAAGAAAACGTAAGAGTTAAATTATGGGTAAGAGACAAAAAAAAGAATTGGCACATAACATAAAGTAGTCACAGAGGAGTGGAGCAAGTCTGTCGTTCCAAAACCTCGTCGTCGTTTCGCTGTTGATTGCAGCTGAAAGAAACATTGAGAAACGTAAAAGTTTCGGTTGCGGGCACGTCTTGGTGCTTTCGACCGAGCCTCTTGGCATGCTGTAATCTTTTCCCGGGTTCTTCCGTCCTCGGATACACACATGCTGGAGTCTTCGAAACCTCGAAGTGTCCTCCTGGGTCAACGCCAGAACTCATTTAGCACCCCTGATCCACGAGAGCTGTTTCCTCAAAACTTTTTCAAATTTATTCCTTACCGTGAAAATATTTTTATGCAAATTCCAAATTTTTTTTAGTGATTTCAAATTTCTCAAAATTCACTACTCTTGCAAGTGGATCAGGAGTACGACCAAGAATGCATCCTGACACGTATAGTGATTTATCGGACGTTCCAAAAGGAGTCGTCGAGGGCAACTGACGATGCTCGTTATCGAAAAGAAAAAAGAAAACAGAAACACGGCGTTGCAGCAGCAGTAACGAGAGCATCGATGCCCGCGCAGCCTTACGTAGATCAGCTTGGTGTAGTAACGCTGCTTCAAGTTGTGCAGGACTGAAGCATCGTTGAGGTAGGTCAAGTTGGACATGTCCTCGCATTTTTCGTACTTCGGTGGGTTCACCTGCTGCAGCTGGTCCTTCTTGAAGTCCTTGGTCTGTTCTCCGTCGGAGTAAAAAAAAAAAAAAGGAAGAGACATTAGTAAGGTCTGTCACCTGAGACTTACGTAAATTAGTTTGTTGTAGTATCGCTGCTTCAGGTTGTGCAGTACGGAGGCCTCGTTGAGGAAGGTCAGGTCGGCCATGTCTTCGGCTTTCTCAAATTTCGGCGGATTCACTTGTTGCAGCTGATCCTTGCGGAACTGCTTGGTCTGTGTTTTTGCATTTTCACGTCATTTCTAATCTAATCCTTTTTTCCTTTTCTTATACCACTATCTACCAAAGATCATCCTTATCCGATTCGGCACTCAATGGATTGCCTTTAACTTTTCTACTTCAATATCGACTGATCTAGAAACGTGCTGCCATCTATGTTTCTATACGAGTGTCAATTGAATTCCAAGCGACGGTGCCGCGCCGCATCGCGTGACCATGACGATAAATCCCATTGAATTCTAAAACCGAAATCGTCAAAGGACAAAAAGAAGCCCCCGTAAGGTCCCTGGAAAGAGGCAAAGGGCAGCCATTTCGAAATGAGGGTCGTTGCGTAAGGGCTTCTGGGTATCCGGTGTCTCTTGGACGCGAACTAAAAATAAATTGACCCGCGACTCGACTGGTAACCGTTTCGATGTATTATTACACCGCGTGGTCCGGAACGAGTAAGCGAAGCTACGAATGAGAGTGAAGAGAGGTGTCTAGTGTCCCGTCGTAATGGCGGCATTCTAACAATAGCGTTTAGGATCGGCGGAACAGAGTTTGCTGAACCATTATGTAACCCATACACACGTTCGCAATTGCTACTCCGGAATTTGGGCTCTGACTAAAAATAACGACGACCGCGAGCGTCCTGCCCCCCTCGCGGGCATCAGCGCCCCCTTCCCACGCGCGATTCCCCCCCTCCACTTGGGCCGACCGTAGCGCCCTGAAACTTTTCTCGAATTCCCATTCAAATCGACATAGCGATTTCATCCCTGCTTTTTCATCCGTTCAGCATCCGATCCGTAAGCCAATACCCAGAGAGTTTTGGCTCCTACTGGGAATCGGCTTTCGGCTTATTCTTGGTATGGTCAGCGCGGGCTCTAATCGCTCTAGCGCTATTCTGTTCTTGAAATAGCGTCGCGCCCGCCCGATACGGCGACGCCAACTACGACCACGCCGACGCCTCGATGCTTCGACGCCTTCGTTTCCAGTCCCTTCTACTTTTTATATATAGCGTTTCAGTCTACCCTTTTACAATCCCCATCGGCCGGAACGCGTTGCTGCCCTGAAAGCTTCGCCCCTCCCCCCACTCCGACTCCGTCCCCGGCTACCTTATTTCCGTCACGCGAACAGATTCTATTACAATTTTAAAAATTGTACTAAATTTTTTGTAAACTGTTTTACAATGATTTTTCGATATTTTAGTTACTTCGATCACGTTTAGTTTCTTCCAGTAAAATATGTTTGAATTTTGCTTTTTTTTTTCTATTGTGAATTTTAGGTTAGAAGGACGGACTGTGAGTTATCGAATGACAGGTAACTGAGCGAAAGTTGAATTTGGACATTTGGATGATGAATTGGATGATACACACCTCGCCGCCTGGCAGACCAACGGTGACGACATCACCCTTGGTGGCCTTGATTTCACCAAGAAGGTATCCCTCCTTCTCGTCGGGTACCCAGCAAGCCTTTTTCGCATCGTACGGCTTGGTCTGGTCGATTCTCTTCTGCTCGAGGGACACGAAGAGGTATGGGGTGGGATCGGGATCCTCTCCCTCTTGAGGCTTCGGCTTCGGCATCTTGTTCTAGCGAGTGTCCCTGTCTTCTCTACTTGGAGCTAAGCAGTCGTCAGTTTCGTACGTGTTTGGCAAGCGGCGGCGGACGGACTACTTCTGGCGGCACGATCTGGGCGGCCCTAGACACATATCCACATGCACCCCCTTCAATACGTGTATTCGATACATAACCTATAGCATGCCTTATCTACCACACGCATGCACACCTAACTACGTTTACTACGTGTATTATGTATATTATGTTACAGCTCCCCCGCCCGTCCCTTCCAGACATTTTCTGTCTAGGCCCTCTACGTACTCGTACTTCAAAATCCCAGCCGAATTTTACCGATCATCTTCTCTACTCTACACTCGACTCGGTTATCGCGGACTATTCTTGGCGAAGATCGAAAAGACAGAAGCTTCTTCTTCCACCTCGAATCGAACGTCCGTTGCTTCTTCCTCCTGCAAGATCTTTCCGTCCCAGCGACTCTTTTGGGTATTTCGTATCGCGAGATTATTATTCGCGAGGTTTTATTGAGAACGAACAAAGTCTATTTAAACGACGAATCAATTTTCTGAAGATTTCGTATAGAATTAAGAGTCTGTCAAAAAGAAAAAAAGCAATTTAAAAGAGAAAGGTTAGGATTTACCACGGGCGGTCAGGAAATTCTAGTATGAAACTGTAACGAGAGATGGCGTCATTACGCGTAATCCGTGCAAGAGTCGTGCGCAATGACAATTCGAATCGAATTCACAGTGAAGCCGATTCGACGTGATTTTAAATATTACGAATGTCCATAACGAATTTTCAAAAGATACTTCGTCTCGCAGGAGGATCCAGCGAGCTATAGAACGTGGATGCGCCGAGCCTCTCGCGATTCAGAATGAATTCTAACGGCAATGCGGTCGCGTTATGAAAATTGATATCACTGGGCACAGCTGGCAGTTACAGGAAATCGGGACTCAACAGGTTAAAGGTTCACCAAGTATTTACGAAAAGTATCGAATGTTACTCGCGAGTATTCGCCGAGTACACTGAGGACGATCAATCAGGAGGATCACTGTTCGACGTTCGTTTCCGTTTCGATTTCACCAAGAGAATAGCACACACAGTAATGTAAACCGTCCCTTAGCCATACGATAAGGGTTGCTTTCACGAAGAAGCGATCGCGCACACTTGGCAACTCGGTATTCGCATTTACATGCGACTTTCCGTATCCGACACGCACTTATTTTTCCCGACGGAAATTTCCTCGCGTAAATTCACACCCGAGAACTTCGGCGAACAAATCCAAACGAGCCGCATGCGAAATCCTTTTTCCTGTAGTCACTCTCGCACTTTGTGTTTCCTTTCCCATTTTTCTTTCCTACGATCCCTCAATATCTCTTTCTCACTCTTTCGATCCTCTCCTCGTCATCTTTCGCTCCCTTACAAACATTCTCTCTCGCATTCTCACTTTTTCAAGCTATCGCTCGCTTCTCTCTGCCGGTATGGTAACTTCGTGTTAGTAGCTGGAGTTTCGTCAGAGTTGCAAAGTTAACCTGTCTTTTGGTTATGTCCGTGATAGTGTGTATCATGTGCAAGCTTATGAATTTCTTTTTTTTTTTTTCACTTCAATAGGTGTGTAATGGCGCGTCTGTGTGGGTAAGGCAAAGGAGAAACCGACGTGGTGCACTTACGTTAGAGAGCCGTTCTGTCAGGGAAACAAGCGGAGGCTCCCAATATAAGCGCGTGCAACGTGATCCTAGCTTGGTACGTCCAAGCCAATTGGTCGGCGCTCTCGACCAATCGGAGCCTACGTTACTTCCTGGCCCAATCTACCTTTTTAGGTGGAGATGATACCAAAAGTGTGACAGGGGTGCCGCGGAAAGCTCTGAACGCCGCGGCTTTGAAGAGAGATGAAAATAGAAGCAGAGTGAGACGGACCGTCCAATATTCAGGCGGCGCGTCGGAGCTCGACGGGAATTGGCTGATACGGGGGTACCGGAGCCCCCCGAAACGGGTGACACCGTGGTAACGTCAAAGTCTTACCGTTTCTCTAGCCTTAAAATTTCACCAGCCGTTTCACGAGCTTCCACGGGAGGAACGGTAGAGATGTGGAGGTGTTCCTGAAGGGGGGGGGGGGGCAGGGACTATCGAGCCCTCCTCCCCCCATCCCCCCGAGTCTTCCCAGAACTGTATGGTCTATTTATCTTTTAAAAAGAGACGCATCATACCCCATCGCTACGAGTTGGGCTACACGATTTACCCACCGTTCGGTCTGGGTCCACGTGTACGTATCCCTGCTCCTCCGTCGTTATAGACACGTGCGGAGGATCACGCTGGAGAATTCGCTGAACGTCAGAGAAACTCTGGCTACGTTACGGTGAGCTTGTCTGACGATCAGAGAATAGATGGTCCAGCAACCGATGATGCTGGAGCAGACGTAGCCAGTGTCAATAGTTCTAGAATACAGCGTTGGATCATCCGAGACCTTGATGCTGCGAAACTGATCCGATCACCGGATGCACTAATTTAGCCACGTGAGAGATGGACACGTGGACGTGACCCTAGGAAATCCTTTCTATTTGCTCCTTTGGATTGAAGATTCCTTCGAAAGTTCTCTGGAATATTCTCATGTGCGACGAGTGACGTTTCGCTTCTAATCTTAGCCAAGTATGTATTTTTCAAATTAGTCCTACATTCAAAGACAAAATAGTAATAAACTATAATTGGTTCTAGCAGCATCTACGTATGTGGACGAGCAGCTTTTTTTATAATGGCTACCCAGAGCGGTCGTCACTAAGTACCCGTAGGAGCACAGCATCTTCACTGATCTCGAGGGACTCTGACGCGAAGAGAAGGATGCGTCTATCTATAGATGGGTAGAAGTAGAGGCAGTAAACGCTATGGGCAGCAGCAGCAGCATCAGCATCATCATCAGCAGCAGCAGCAGGAGAGTAGCGCAGCCTTGGCCATTCGAGCAAACACGAAGCTCTCTCACTCGACGAATAATATTTACTCCGACCTCTACTTTAAGTAAACGCGAGAGCAGCGTCGCGTCATCCGGCCGACGAGTACAATGTTCCAGATCTAGAGAAGGCTCAATGGAGAAGCCAAATCCTGACGGTGAACTCAAAAATAATCAAGTTTCAAAGCTAAATTCCTATTCGAAATCCCCGACCTCTAATCTGCATTGTAACAAGAGGGTGTCTGTTCCCTCTGGCAGAGCTGCTCCTCGGCTGTGGGTTCCTGGGGATTTTTCTACTTCCAGAGGGAATCGGCCAGGATGACCGGCACAGGCTATTGGATCTTGTCCAGGATGTGGCGGACAGGTAGAATCGATTAATCTCGGTGCGCCGCGACATGACGAATCGGCGTAATTGAAAGATGCAAAGGCGAACGGTCGAAGCTGCCAGAGTCGTAAGTTACAGTCGCTTAATGATTTCACCTCTTGAGTCATTTGGCCCTGAGTAGCGCGAGCAGTCCGAGCAGCGCTAGTCGCTCTAGTCGCTCTAGAAGCGCTAGTTCCATGCGCCACCGCGACTGCATTCCCTCCTCGAAGTGACTATCTTGTCGATCGACTCCGACTCAGGAATACCCCCTTACTAGACTATTAATACCAGTGCCACTGCATGGAGATCTTCTACCTGCCATCAGCGACCCCTTTCGAACGTTATAGAAGGAAAACGTCGCACCGACGATTGGTCCAGACGCAACGAAGGAATCGCACGGAAGCTGCAGCTGCTTTTTAAAAGGATCTCTTTGCTCTTAGTGAAACTCTTTTTTTTTTCTTTTGAAAAAATTTTCATCGATCGAAATAAAAATTTTTATATCCCGGATACACTCGTCCGTGAACGAAGCCCCAATTAATGGAGGCCCATAGACGAGCAATGCGAGATTGAGAATACACGAAAATAGATTGGTTACACAACCTCCTGATAAATAAAGATACTGACGCGGGCGGATGCGATAGAGATGTTTGTTGTTATGTCGCTTAAGATGTTCGCTTAATGAGTTCTCATCGTTGCATCCAGTTGCAAATGATTATTAAGCCCCAAGTCGTAGGACTTGGCCTAAAGGCGAATCCACAAGTCGGATCCTGATGGTCGATCAGGCAAACGCTTGCAGCTCCGGTGCGCCGTTGCAGCAGCCTAAAAAAAAAAGGTGCATCGTCAGCAGCTTCTGTCGAACTTATCGAACTGCCGGTGCTATTAGGAACTGCGCAGATATAATCTCCCGTTTAAATCGGGCGCATAATTGCTGATTATTTTTAACTCGAACGAGACAGGAATGGATTCTAACGGGTGGTCAGAATTTACGGACTGGCACTAGCAGCTAAGAGCCATGGCTAAGCCAGCTATATTAATTTCACGGTGACGATCGCGTCCTTGTATCGACTAGAAAAAAGATTTTTCACATTTTCAAAATTTATTATATCATCCACAGACCGTTGGCAAATCAGAATTTGTTGGTTTCATAAATGAAAACAAAAAAAAAATCAGGTCTGTCGCTGCGGTCAGCGATTGATGATCATTTTTTTTAAATTTTCAAATTACTGGTCTCGTGGGCTGAGAAATACGCGAAACGGCTGACATTGGATTTACAGTGGAGTCGGGATGTTATGAAGTCTAGGGACAGCTGCTGGACCAGTGGGTCTAAGGTTTTACTACGAATTTAATAGCGAAAGCTACGAACGACACCTAATCAGAAATACCGATAAGACCCATGGATTTTTCGGATCGATCAACGTCCAATTAATTTCGCTAATTACATTCCATAGGGGAAACTATTTGTCACGTGGTGACAAGTAGCGCGCGGATCGTTTTAAAAATGAACTCGACTTCCACGTGGACGAAGGTCAGTCGGCTCTGAAGAAGCTCAAATCTCCCCTGAGAGAATCCTGAGACCGATAAGTCTGAGCGGTCTGATCCAAGACACGGGAAAACGAAGAAACGATTTACGTTACGGCCAAGAATTTTCGATGAGTTCATCCACCTGGCAATGACTATGATTAAAAGCACGTGCTGCTTGGTGTTTTATGTTCGATCAAAATTTTTCAAAATTCGCATCCATGTCGACTAACTCTGATTGTAGTGGATCGCAGTGCGTAGAATATTTTGTCAATCGACTTTATTAATTTTATTCCTGATCCGAAGACTTGCGATTTGTGCCTGCAAGAAATTGTAAGGACACGAGGAACAAGATGGATTTTGAACTAGGGATATTTGATAGGGCGGAAAATTTAAATATTCGTATGGAATCTACAAGGAGCGAATTGGACGAGATACATATAGCAGAGTGCGATGGCGGTTGAGACTCGTGTTAGCGAGCACTGGGCAAGGGAGGGCCGGAGAGTCGAGACAGGAGTAAGAGAAGAAGAGACCGAATCTAAGATTATTTCGGGATCGGCCGAAGATAAACCGGGCCAACATCGACCGAGCGAACGGAACGGAACGGAACGAAGCCTTGGGGCTTGAGTCATCCTCTTCGACTTGGATTTGGCCCTCTTCGCTTCTTATTTATCCATACGTCCGTCCTTTCATAGATTCTTTTAGAGAATTTACCTCAGTGACGATCCCCCACCTGACGGAGCAGAGCACGTAAGACGATCCTGCTGACGAGCAACGAGCTTGTAACCGTCGATCGATTCTCTTGACGAAATTAGGAAGGCAGGAGGAGGAAAATTAATGGACGTCCTGTGGTAAAAGCGACATCGAGGATCGTGAATAATATTTATTCGATGACTCGTTGAAGAATCACCTTGTGAAATGATGGAGGAAAGCCAGCGAGATCTTCGTATGACAGCTACGACGTAGACACTGGTAGGCACGTAGCGAACTAGGCGCTCCAGCTGCGATAGACAGTCGTGCCATCTGATTGGTCGAGCGGAGCAACCTGAACGTGGCTGCGGTAGCTACGATCGAGATGTCAAAATATCGAGTATAAACGATAATGGAGCGGTGTTGCGTTACGTGGGGCCGAGGATGGAAATCTCGGAAACGTAGAGGAGCCTCGTCGACCCAGTTGCCAATCCTTGTCCCGGTGGCTGCTGGTATTCTCGTAGAGAGCGTTCAGCATTCCCCTAGTTACAGACCGACTCACATTAGGCAAACGACTCTCAGCCGGTTTCAGCTGACAGAAGGGAATGACGGGCGAGGCTGCTGCTCGTCCTAGGCGCCTCTAGAAAACAATTGATTGTCGCGCGACGTCTCGACGTCAGAAGGTAAGGACCAGGATCGCGAAATGGAGGGGACGACGACGACGACGACGACGTCGCTGCACGCTCTCCGTCACAGAAACAATATTTTTAACCGCGCAAATATGTAGGACACTGAGAATTGGCACAGCTCGCACGAAAACCGGGGAAAGTCGAAGGTTGTCGGGGTTAAGTGCAAAATTAGTCAAACGACGGGGTGTAACTTTGTCTTGTCTTCTTTTCCGTCCCTGTTTTTATCCCCATTACTTGGCTTAGCTTTTTTCGTACGACCTCCTTACCCGTCCGAGAACTCACGGACAATATGTTTCTCTTGCTGATGCTTGTTCTTCTTTTTCTTTTTTTTTTAGATTCCCCTGTTGGTTTTAAGAAAAATATTGCCGTTTGGCCTGAACCTCCAGCCCGGAAAATCTTTCGCAAAGTTTGCGACTCGAGGACGCGCTCCAAGTGCAAGTTCAAATATAGAGTAGAACGCGCTTCTTCTTGGCACACTTCTCGTGGAAAAAAGGTGAAGAGAAGTCGCGGAAGCGCGTTAAAAGGGCACGCAGGAAGATCCGCGATACTTGGAGGTGCTTCGCGCCGTCCGAGGGAGCGAGGAGTCATGGGCCGTGAATTATGGGAAGAGTTCAGCCTCGACGGTTTAGCGTCTGACTTCGTCCTGACGATTGCGGTTGCTGCGCACCAGGCAAGGGTGCAAGCTCACATCCAGCTGTGCGCGACTGAATTTAACATTGGCACGTATGAATTTTCGAAAAGGTGACATTCAAGACTTTTGCAAAAACATGTTTTTGGAAAGGCAATAATTCATAGTCGATCAACAACTCCAGCTGATTATTTCCAAGGCTGCTCAGGTAGAATGAGCCAAACGGACCAGAAGGAATTCGTTGCCAAGAATAAGAAGAACAGCAACGACACAAGGAAGTGTGCCTTTGTGGATTATGAAATTATGGCAGTACATGCCAAGGCGCCTCGTCCCCTCTCTCTCTCTCTCTCTCTCTCTTTCAGCTCTCACTGGTAGATTCTTCCTCGTACAATGGCCTACATGAACTATACGGTTCCGGGATATAGTATAGGCTACCTACTGTAACTCGAGGTAGTGCCAAGGCCATGTAATCGACGTCTCGATCCAAGCTAGAAGCTCGTGAATTATTTGGCTGTGCCCTATGGAACATAATCCTTAGTCCGAATCCGAGCGAGGAGTCCAAGATGGACTCGGTTGGTGTTTAGGGGGCTTACATAAGCTCCAGACCCCACCACCTTCGAGATGGCAGTGCCAGCACTAGCAACTGCTAGCGACCACCACCAATATCTCTGGTGCCTACTGCCGTCTCTACCGACACCCTCTACCTTTCTCCCTTCCTCCTCTCTCTTTCTCTCTCTCTCCTACTCACTCACTCACTCTGCCTCCTTTCTGCCGCCTCTGGGCTGACTGCAGCTATTTTCGTGACCCAGCGACAATATAGCCTACACCTCGGCTTCGAGCTCTACGTTCGTAGTTTCGTACAATCCTTCCTTCGTCAGTTCGTTAGTTCATTTCACTGGGTATTGCTATGCGCGATGACGTCAAAACCAGATCATCCAACTAGCATCCAGCACGCTAATAAAAGTCTTATTTTCTTAAGCTGCGGACCTAACTCGCTTTTGGTTGGCCAGCTCATGTAGCGTGAGTCACGCGCGATTTCCCTTCCTGACTGAATTCCTTCCATCGAGATACACAACTCCGTACCGAAAGATCGGCAAGAGGGCAAGGTCGTTCTCGAAGCTTTGTAATTTCATCCTCTCTTCGGAATTTACGCTTGTCCAACCTCCGGATAAATATTCATCGATCTTGAATGTGCTTACAGATCCGGATGATCGCATCCGGCCGCTCCTCGATCGATGTCCTGTTATAGACGTCTATTGCGAATTAACGGAATTCAAAATCTAGAAGAAAAAAAAGTTCAATTTGGCAGATGACTTCGAGATACAGTAAAAGGATTCTTTCCAGCAAATTGGCAAGGAACTCGAGTGTTTATTAAATACCAGCGGCTGATGGACGGTTCTATTTCCTTTGGCAGATTCGAGTGACCGGAAGAGGCTTCGTCGTCGTTCGCACGGGACCAGTCAGAATGTCGAAATCAATTTACTCAAGCTGTAAGAAGCTGCGCACTCTAGCATACTGTGCGCAATGATACACGTGTGCGGACAACTAGAATTCAATGAGACTCGGACACCGAGAAGAGTCCAAGGAAAAACCTTAGGGCGACGACGCATCGGTCGACTGTTTCGGTATCTTCGTAAAGACCAAGTCGACAATCTTCTCAAAGAAGCTCAAGAGTCCCAGGACACTGAGTCCCAAAAGAAACCCCAGACTGCCCCCCAGCTCCGCAACGAAAGTCGACCAGTCGTAAGCAGACTTTTCCTCCATCAGAGTGACCAACCGTGCCGTGAAGTATACATAGATTTGCGACATCGGCTCCGGGAACGGCTTCCTGGTGACCGGTAAGGCGTCGTATCGTACAAAACGACAGCTCGCTTTGCAGCCACAACAGTCGCCAGTGCACTGATCGAATCTAGAATTTTAAAGTCATTGATCATCGACCGTCCCCTCTCTCTGTTACACTTGGTTACCTTTAGACTCACTTCAGGTAGCTGATTATTAGTCTCACGGTGTCATTGTCATTATCGCACTCCGGCAAATCGACGCCCGGCATCCAGGGCGCCACGCAATTGTCCACGGCCTTCTGTTCCCATCGGCATCTCTCGGCGCACCTGACTTCGCCTCCGTCCACGTTGTCGACGCAATATCTCGTCTGTCCAGTGTTCATACGATGGAACTCCTGGACGGCGATCCTAACGTGTATTTCCTCGCCGATCTCGACATACAGAGCTTCCTGAAAGCAGTGCGATCGATAAAGAAAAAAATAACAATGCTTCCGAGGAGACCCGATTGTCCTACCTGTCGACCAAGGGACTGCATCTTCTGCTCCGTCCAGTTCTCACTCGGCTCGTGGACGTAAAGATGCCATCCTGACGGTTGATTCTCGACCCGGTCACCGCCGTGCGTTACGAGGATCGAGTAACCCACGTCCACTCCTGCTTCCGTAGTCGTGGCTTTTGGCAGTAACGTGTGACACATTCCAGACTCGAAGTAAAACCCGCTTTCCAATTGAATGTCTAAATAGTTTATTCCCAGGAGGAAAATCGGCGTGAACTACTGTATTTTCATGTAAAACCCTGTAATAGATCAAACGCGCCATTTAGGCCAGGCCCGTCTCGTGCCGACTGGTGCTGACGAAGAAATACGACTTAGCAAACTTTTTGTACCCCGGGTCGCAGGGCCCCAGACCCACGTCGCAATTCTATTACAGGGTCTTTAGGCGAAATACTCGACTTGCGTCGCTCTATCGAAACTCACTACGCTCTTCCCCGTCCAATCCGTAAAGCAGGAGGATTTCGTTCGCTGGATACGTCGCCTCTGTGTACATTTGTTCTATGGTCGCTTCGCCCCATGGAAAATTACGCCAATGGGACGTGTATCTCGGCGATGCTGCCAATCCGTATCTTCAATCATAATCATACCAAACTGTAATGGGCCATCTGTGTACAAGGAGATGGAAGCTCCTAATAATTCTGGGGGACCCACTTGGTAAGGACTTCCTTGCGAAAGGGCGGCTCCCGACACAAAGTCAGGGCTGGATACCAGAGAGAATCGTTCACGTGGAATCGAGTGTGCGTCGTTACCGGCGGTACTGTCAGTTTTTGAAAACACTGCTGCAGCTGCACGATCATAGCTATCAGACATCCCGCAAGTGTGATGTATCGAATCAGTTTCGAGATTTGCTCACGGAATTGAACGTCCTTCACTTTTATAGAAAATTTCCTCTTCGCGCGCTCCTTCGCGTTCGAAGATTCTTTTTTATTCTCGGGTAACGACATATCTTTTTAACGAGACACCGCGGATAACTGACTTCCTTCCCATGCGAAAGGCTCAATTTTTACGGATATCAGCGTCGACCGTTCGACCGTTACCCCAAGGAAATTACCATCGAGATAAATGTGTAAATTTACTGGCGGATTAGAGTTATCGGCTGGTGTATTGTGGCTTTATTTTTTGCTGATATTTGTCATCAATCTCTAGGTGGATTTAACGTGAGCGCACATTAAATCCACTTGAACAAGTTACGACACCTCCGGTTTTTCGAAAGTACGTCGGACATGCTCGTATGTATATGTATGTATATTTTTATCCAATGTCGAACGTAAGTGGAGATATCACTGATCGAGACGAATGGCAGAATTCGCATTACTCAGATCCAGATCATTATATTTAATGACAGAGTTCAGTAATCTCGAATTTTCAAGAATTCCTCGAAAGTTATTTGTGTTATATTGTTATTCATCTGATGAACTATGCGAAACAGAATGCAGATGGAATTTTGTTGTTCTGTCGTAGGAATCTGTTAGCTGTGAGCGTTAAGGCTTTATGTGAAACATTTAGCGTATAGTATGCGTTATCGTTTAAGAATCCAAAAATAAGAGACGAAGGAATATAGATGCGACAAACAAGAATTCTTCGGTAAAGTAGGCTGGAGTCGACTGCTAAGAGTGAAAGTGGCGCCCCTACGCGGCAGCTTTCTCAACTCGATAGACAGTAAACGTCATCCGAACCGAAACTAACCCCAACGTAATTCAATTTAAATCTCAAATTTCAGGCGAGTGTTTACAAATGTTTCAACGCGTTTCGAAATGAATTTATTCGGTGTCACGCATCGCCAAGCACGTATTATAATTTGCGCGATATTTTTCTTTCTTCGTTGTATATCAGTTAGCATTGCCATTAACGCTTCCGTGGATCTTCGCGTGCTGGGAGATGGATTTCACAGGTTAAGAATTAACACCTGTTAAAAAAAATACAAATAGAATTATCTTATGACAGTGTAATGGTAATATTTCGGTGATTTATGTTTTAGAAGCTTGGAATACCGTGTAAACATTGGGAATTTAAACAAAGAGAACTGCTATGTGGCTTTATTCATAGAGGTTCCATCAGCATTGTACGTCAATGTCGATGAATTGGAGGACATTCGTAGATTTGAAAACGAATTTCAAAACGTCGTCTGTTCCGTGGGAGAAACTGATGTTGAGCTCTTTGCAGAAAAGGCATTGTCACAAAATGTGACGGTCTGTTCGCTCTTGAACAATATTACGTCCATCCTGACTATTCCTATACACCAAAGATATCAGAATGCCAGGGAAGGTGGTGGTTACGTTAACGTATCTCTACCAAGCCCTAAACTGCTCTTGGGCTGTAAAGAAAGAGTCAAAGAGTATAGAGTATCTAAAGTGGAGCTTTGCTCTCCTTGTGCGAACCTTGTCACCAAATGGAGAGAAATTCCCTATTATTCAACTACGTGTAATTATGTATGGCAAGTACCTGTAGGAGATTTGTCTCACCTTACCTTGGTCGCTAACGTGACTCTTCTGTTGACAAGTCTTGGAGCGCTGTTTGCATTAAGGAGAATTTGGTCGAATCGGAGCAGTAGAAGTAAGAAAGAGAATTAAGAATAGAATAGGATCGAATAACTGTGAGGCTAATGGTAAGTTTAAAATATTTTTTATAAATCAACCCAGCAAATACATTTTGTAACGATCACATGTCATCTACATAAATTCTATGTCGTTGCATAGCAATTATGTAAAAATAGTATAAATGTGAGAAACGCTTTCGCTGGAAAGCTATTTTATTTGTTACTTTTTACAATATTGTCATTTCTGTGAAATAAATAGTGAATACTGGTAGTAACGCACAGCAATACCAGTTATTCCCTTAATCTAACGAGGAATGATGATTTCTTTGGTCGATAGAAACACTTGTCACGCTCCGTATTTTCCTCGATCCTTCCGCTTTCTAAAAAATCATAAAAATCCGACGCACGAGTGAATATTTGATGCGTAGAAAAAAGAAAAAGGGTCAGGGAAGTCAGTGATACGTACAGGCTCGTGTTTTTGTATCAACATCATTCCACTTCTGCACGACGGCGGAGCCGAATATCAGATAGCCCAGGTTGCCCAGGAAGTAAATACCCGCAGACAGGGTGAAAACTATTCGCCACTGTAGTATGTTACTCTGCAATTGGATAATCAGCATAAATAATTATCAGCGCCGAGCGTCTGACATAATGTAATCTCCATCCACTGCATACCTTTTCAGTGACTATCGCACCAGCTATCAGTGGAGTCACAATGCCGCATATATTGGCCACAGCATTGATACAGCCCATCAAAGTGCCCGCAAAGTTTGGACTAAGATCCATGTGATTAACGTTGTGGCCGCAATAAATAGCAATATTAGTTCCTACAGCCACCACAAGAATCGCGACAGCAACAACTTGTTGATCGCTCCTGACAAATCCCAATCCGATAAGAGCGATCGCTGGTATCCATTGTCCAAATGTATTGCACAACTTTCGGGACGTCGTCGTGGATACAACGTTCGACTTAATGAGATAATCCGAGACGAAGCTCACGGGGAAACCAAGAATCCAGGCGGTAAAGTAAGACAGGGCCGAGTACAATCCAACCTGAAAATTTCGAGAACGTTGACACTGTTACTTTCCTAAATCGATCCTGTTCCAAGCCCATAGGTCATGGCTCGGGATATCACCTTGACCTTTTCGGCATCCTTGACCGTCATTATTGTGTCCAATGAAAAATGACAAATCAAACGCATGCGATTCGAGTCGCGTAGACAGTAGCAACGCTTATTACGAGTCCTTGCGATTGATTGCGACTGTCCGGCGCCTTTACTTTCTACGAGGAATATTAATTTATATTTTCTCGTCTATCGAGAGCACTAGAGTTGCATCAACTGCTGATTCCTGATACTCTTCTGGATAAGAAGAAGAAAGGAAACGATGAATTTACAATCGCTAATCAATTAGCAACGGTCAAAACGAAAAGTCTCTTGAAATTAAAACAGGTCTTGTGCAGTTGGATCCCCGTTCAATTAAATTCGATCTAATAAAGTTCTCCTTGTCCAGCACTCTCACTTCTTGGAACCTATATTCGTACGCCACTTGAAAAGTCCCGCGAAATTAACGGCAGTTCAAAATTACAGCTCGTAGTATGTGACAAATAAAATTTCACCTTCGCTATGTGTGATTCTAATCTTTGGCTAGAAACAGCTTTAGAATAGATACGAGGTGTTGATACGAGTGATGCTACACACTTGAAATGGCCTTAAGTCAAATTCTACAATGTCAGTGGAACCGTAAAAAATAATCAATCTGACCGTCGTTAGATGTACTGAAAAATTTCCATGTCGATCATGATCGACGAAATCCCATCGCCGAAGAGCAACGCGAATGGCCCGATAGGACCATTTTGCCATTAAAGCATCTTTCAATTATAGGTTATGTCTTGATCGTTTCTGTATGCTTTTACCTCTTTTATGTCAAATTCCAGAACGGAGTTCAGGTAGGACGGAATTTCCGAAACGAGCGTCCAGAATCCCCAGGATTGCGCGCATTGCGCCATGGCGATGGCCCAAACAGCTGGAGACCTCGCTATGGCCAACCACGGCGTCTTCAATGGCTTTCGAGAAAGGAAAAGAATATCAATGAAGAATAATAAAAATTATGACATCGTATTAAGAATCACAGCACGACAATGCTGCATGCCTTATCAACGCTTAAGCAATGTCCGATTTTTCTACTACGTGTCATCGTAATCTATCGTATGTACAGTCAATCAAGAATTATCTAATGCAGCGTGGGCGTACGACATGTCGGAAATACTGAAGATGAAGAACGAAGAAATTGACAATTAGTATTATGGGAATACACTTTGCTCATTTACCCAGAAAACACAAAAATTACATAACAATAATGTTAAAGTGTATATGTACGTAACTGTCATATCCCTGAGTAGGAAATTTTAACATGAACGATATGTAAATGTCACTGTATGTCGTCTGGATTCAGAGTGGCAGTCCAATAAATATTATTGATAAAAAAGATAAGGTTATTTAATATCAGTATATCGAGAGTAAATAAAAAATAAAATAATCTCACCTCGGTACTTTCCGTTACACCCAAACTGACCTCAATGTACTCTTTTTCCTCATCAGAAATCCTCGAGTCCTCGGCTGGACATTCGGAGCCAAAAGTCATCCAGATGACGCTCCAGAGGAAGCTGAGAATGCCCCAGAAGTAGAAGCAACTGGGCCAACCCAGGGGCGAAGCTGCCAAGAAGCTGCTGCTCAGGAGGGAACTGACGTTACCGATCCAACCCCCGGAATACACGAAGGAGCCTGTACTTGGATCGATCGGTAATTTTTAATAAAACAGACTGACCGATCGGCAGATAAATCACCGCGTTCAAATTCGTACCCAGGGTGCCTCTCTCGTCCAACGGAGCCCACTTGGCAAGAAGGGTGTGCAGAATGGGAAGCACAGCACCCTGACACAGACCCATGGCGACTCTACAGGCGCAGACCAACTGCCAACCGCCGTAACGGGCAGCAAGTGGAATTCCAAGACTGAATATGGCACAGAAGCAAACGGCATATCCGTAAAGATTTCGCGCACCCCAACGCTGGGCAATCATCCCACCAGGAACTTGGGTGAGAACATAACCCCAAAAAAACGAGCTCAAAATTGTACTCTGTATCCCCATGCTCCAATTATATTCCTAGAACGAAGACAGAGTCTCTTAAGATCATCCGGAGCCAATCAGCTCGTGGCGTAGCGCCATGTACATCTTGCTACCTCGTAGTCTGGATTCGAGGACTCTGCGTCCACCATGGCCACTATGGCGACTGACATCGTTATCCTCATTGCGTAACAGCAGAGGAATCCGGTAGTCATGAGAAAGATCTGCAAGTGTCTGCATCCGAGACGAGCTGCAATTAAATTAAATTCAATTGCGAAACGATAACAATTCCTTTCAACTATCATGTCATTCAACGTTACTTCGCGTCTCCGCTAGTCGTATCTATTATCTTCTTTTTTCTCATATCTATATAAGAATTATTCATTGTTCCAATTCGAAAAAAAAAAAAAACACTTGTAATTATAATTAAATTTATGCTCTGGCACGCGAGGCACAGGCAGTACATTCTCGTGTCGAATTATCGATCACGATTTACGGCTATTTGACTTTTAATTGTGATTGACTTAATTTTTATTGATTGTTCACTAATGTGTCTTATCACCCGTTATCGTTTTCTAGCACTCGCACAAACACGTAAGCTGCATCGCAAAGGATTAATCGTAACTGCGATTACATCTCGCGATAGGAATGCTTGTCTGTTTTCTTTTTTTTTTTTCAAATTACATTTTAATACACATTTTTTAAAGATACAACAAGGGGTCGGTACCTTGGGGCTTTCGTGGCGGCACCTTCATGAACTCGGTGCATGAAATTCTCTTGGTAAGAATTTTCGATGACATTTTTGCAACTCGCCAATGAAACAGACAGAGGTACAGGTCGATTAAACTATCTAGGTAATAACTGCGACCGCCTAATTGACACGCTGTGATTTTATAGCTGCCTCGTGAATTCCACCTCCACCATCGGGTTCCACCTTGTGCCGATCAGCGACGTACGCAATGCTACCAGCCGTCAGCTTCTACGTAGCTGCACCCTGGATGCATTCCAAGAGGATTCACCGTGGGATATCTAATTAGCTCAATTATTGTCATCCAATGCAATTACTCGGCTGAAGTGGCTACCGTGCGGAATGAGAGGATTCTTTCTTCATCGCTGATAAGAGATAAGCTCACGGGTGACTGATAAATTCAATACGATCCGATATCCTCGTAACGGTATTCCGTAGATAATTCTGGACAAGGTTGACATCGATAAACCATCAATGTAATCGATATTGGACATATTGTGATTCCGAACGATACTAGAGTCATTAGATTCTAAGATATCGATCTAACGTACCGATACGAATTCAAGTTGGACAGACGAGACAGCTGTCAGTCTCTGTGAAGATCATTGCTAGTCTTACTATTGCATTACTAGGATCTTTGGTCTCTGAGAATTAATGAAGAAAATAGGATACGGTATTTCAATGCATCTGTATGTTTGACATTTTGGAGAAGACACGAAGATGATATTTCTTGGGCAATTTAGTCTGCGCGTGCGGAGAATTTGTAAAGATAAAGTGTCTCTTTAGAGAGCAACGTTTTTGGACCAAGTCGCTACTGTAGAATTTACAGAATGTAGTAGGTCTGCACCAGACGAGAGGGAGAGAGAGAGAGAGAGAGAGAGAGAGAGGCGTCGCGCGACCTCATTTCAACCAATGAAACTTTATTCCTCGTTGCTTCCTGTTGCGAATTAACATAAAAGCCGTGAAAAATCCACTTAGCGTCTTCCGTAACGAAACAGGCGAGTCGTTTATTTTATTCTCTCCGTTTCGTCTCGTATGTGGCGGCTATTTTGTATACGGTGAAGCAAGATGAGATCTTCAACCGCATGGAGCGGAATATTGAAGGCTATTTTGTTATTTGTTTTTGGGAGCTTAGGACTCGCCGAAAGTGGAGCCAATCGCTTGGTTAGTCGATTAAATTGCGCTGAGCTGTCATTGTTTGGAAAATGTCGCGAAAACAGTCTGGGAATCGTGAAGATTGATACTGCTTACGTGGTTTATAATTCATTTATCAGGGAGATATTAAGAACCATATCAAATTTGATAATTAAATGCACTGGTTGTCATTGTTATATACACAGGAGAATTATATGTATAAAATGTCCTTATTGCTAAGAATGATACTTACAGAAATTTGTACATATAATTATTCACTGATAAATGTTCAGAGCGTAAAACTTCTTGGGTATATTTGGTAAATTCTCACTAGGTGGATCATCGAATCGATCCAGGTACTCTGGTATCCTAATGCCAGTGATTTGCTTACTAGTATGCAGTTCTTATTTTATTATTTCTTTTGTTTTCTAAAACTCATTTCAATGGCTTCTTTGCAGATGGATCATTCCACCATTGGACTTCTCCACGGCCAAAGATAATAAATATTAAATTGTCAATAAAGTATATGGCAGCTGTCAAGTAGAAAACGATGTGCCACTGGCTGATGTCTTTCTGGAAAGGAAGGTCAAAGGGCGTGAGTATAAAGTTGTTAATTCACTAAGAGTTTTTAATCTTAAATCATTATCAGTAGTTACCTCGTTTTTGATGATTAGACCTGCGATCAGAGGAGAAACAATGGCGATCACGGCAGCCGCACAGTTCGTTATGGCCATCATGCTGCCAGCATTATTTGGACTCAGATCGATATGATTGATGCCGAATCCACATATCGATCCTGCGTTCAATCCGACGGCGAAGACGAGGATGACCACTACGAGTACCACGTTGTCTGACGGTGCAAAGCAAAGGGCGACCAGGGCGGCAGCTGGACCCCAGTGCGCAATTGTATTGGAGATCTTCCGTACTACGGATCTTGTCGCACCCTTCTTCAGAGCGTAATCGGAACACCA
Organism: Calameuta idolon; assembly: GCA_030142285.1. Lineage (NCBI taxonomy): Eukaryota > Metazoa > Arthropoda > Insecta > Hymenoptera > Cephidae > Calameuta > Calameuta idolon. The sequence continues at coordinate 249,052 of JARQSV010000579.1, read as the reverse complement.
GCTGATCGGGAAGCTCAGGATCCACATCGACAGGTAAGGTAAGGCAGACATCAATCCATTCTAAACAGGTGGAGTATAGATAGGTAGAGTATAGATAGTAGGTACTGATCGTCTGATCTACTGAAATGTCAAAGTAATGCTCCACTCACCTTTTTAATGTCGAAAGAGAGAATTGCATTCATGTAGCTTGGAATTTCCGTGAGCAGCATCCAGAAACCCCAACTCTGACCACAATGGGCAGTGATGATGGCCCACATTGGTATTGACGTGCAGATGTTTATCCATGGTGTCACGTGTTTCGCCCCTTCCGATTCGGTGCTCTCAGCGTTGAAGCTGTTTTGAATGAATTTCTTCTCGTCGTAACTGATCATTTTACTTACGGCTGGTGAATCCGCACCACAAATGTGAAACAAAAT
>JARQSV010000579.1:231455-243717 GCA_030142285.1 Calameuta idolon | reverse complement strand
CCTGGATAATAAAATCCAAAGGAAAATAGCGAATTCTTGCTCATTCTACCAAGTTAGTATGATTTTACTTCGAAGTCGACATTCGGCGAGGAAGAGTCAGCCATGGCAACAATTGTCACAGACATGTTTACTCGAAGTGCGTACGCCATCGTCATACCCAAGAACATCAGAAATGTCTGCCAATGTCGAGTTCCAATTTTTCCTGAATTCAAGATAGAAGAACACGTGATAAGCACTCAGTGACGTTAAGCTATGAATTATTACAGGACAATCATATTGGATGAAAATCTGTGTACGAGTGTCGGTAAGAACAAAGAAAAATTCTGTGTATAATAAATATGAGAGAAACTAAAAATTTTTATCTCGTGACGCGTCAACACTAAAATTCATTTATCTTTTAATTACGATTCAGATTAAAATCTTATCAAAGTTTTAGTTCTTATCCAGCAACTATATCGTTATTTACATTCTAGGAGATTTTCTATGGCTAAGCAGATGTGCCGTATCGAATCAACTCTTTGTCAATTATGAAAAAGAAAAACTGAAACCTGGTACGGTGCGTCGCATTACATGTGGTAAATATGCCAAATCCTCTCTTTTTGCAATAGGATGCAATTTATAAAAATTCGCACTCACGAGGATGAGCTCATCCGAATGCTTCATACCTTCTAGATCCTCCGGCTCAACCTTCATGTATTCCGTCCGAGGAATCGGAACTTTGATGTCGTCCGCTGATGACTTCATGCTGATGACCTGAGACTCCCTTGTGGAGCTACCAGCCGGGAACCAAGGGAACGGGATTATATTTAACGTTTCACTATGATCAGGTGACTAAGTTACTGTGATTTTATAGAAGCCGAAGCCCCCACCCTGTGAAATTAATGGAAAAAGGTAAATTCTTACACACAATCTTGACGAATCATAAGTACGGGTGCTTTTTTCAGGATAAAACGGGTGAGTGATAATATCGTGAGGTAGGCAGGGCGCAACAGACGAATGTGGTGATTGATAGACGCTGTAAAAAATGATAACGAAGCCACGAGCCACGACGATGCCTCTTCTTATTCGCGTTATATAAGAGACATTGTCATTGCGCAAAGGCAGAGGAGCAGGGAAAGAGAATGAAGAATCAAGAGAGACAGTCGCGGAAGAAAGCAGCGGGAGAGAATAAGGAAGAAAAGAATATGGAATAGTTGACTGCATTTTCCTGAATTCCAAAATTCCTATGATAAGTTGAATTTATGGAAATTTATCGCTGATAATGAAACGTCAGAGCGATAAGATTTTAATCTGCTGGCTTGCTTCTCAGACAAGGACTGAGTCGACGGAAGCCAAATATGGAGTGGAGTGGAGTTTTGCAAATATTTTACAAAACTTTAATAACATTTTGGCACGTTCCATGGGAATTGCTTTAGACACGGTTGGAAGACAAGATAACAGTTTTCCGAATGTGACACTAGTGACTGATTATACGTCTGGACGCTGTACATGCTGTATACTTAGAATCGTACAAGCGTCGTATATCGTCTTGAAGTTAAACACGAAAGACAGTTTTATCAAAAAGTTTTATTGTCCAAAATTATATTTACAATGAGAACAGATAAAATCACGTACTGTATTTACATCTTTATCGCGAAGACTGGTACAGCTGTCTGTCACTCGATTATTTTTCGTCTTCGCTTTTAAACGGGATGCAATTTTCATAAAGTTTTCTACTTGACCAGCCTCATTTAATTTTCACGTGCTTAATCTCAGGTAACTCTTGACGTGCACTGTGACGAAGGCTCGTGCCACGTGGTCAAACGAAAGTCACTGCTCTTCTTTCACACTTGACAGTTCAGAATTGTTCCACCATTGGATTTCAGCTTTACTAAAAATAACGAATATCAGATTCCCTACGAAGTAAATGGCTGCCGTCAAGAAGAAGACGATTCTCCACTGTGCTGCATTAGTCTGCAAAAAGAAGAAATGCCATTGTAAAAATATAATTTTGCAATTTCTTGCTCTGCCAAAAAAAAAACAGGTAACGAAAGCTAAAACTCCCATTTTGTGCCTAACATCAGGTAAGTGAGAAGTAGTGAGTTAAGAGTAGCAATGTGTGTACCTAATGTCAAATTAGAAATAAAATATTGATACCTCATCAGTGACGATGGAAGCGCAGACCAGAGGGACCATAATGGCGACAACCGCAGCTATGCAGTTCGTTATGGACATCATGGTTCCAGCAAACTTTGGACTAAGGTCTATGTGATTTATTTGAAAACCACAAATGGATCCAGCATTAAGTCCAACCGCTGTGGTCAGTGCGATCACCGCCAGGATCGCATGGTCGCTCCTGACGTAACAGAGGCCAACCAGAGCCAGGGCTGGTCCCCAATGAGCAATGCTGTTGGACACCTTCCTGGTCACTTCCTTTGAGACGTCCTTCTTCAAGGCATAATCCGACAGCCAACTGGCCGGGAAGCTCAGGATCCACATCATCAAATAGGGCAGGGCCGAGACGATCCCATTCTGTCGGAACGAATTCAAATATTATTATCTCCAGATTGCATTGTTTCGCAGCCTCATCTTCCGTTGCATCGACAGTATTGACTCGTTCGCTGCTTCTTATCGTGTTCCTGATTCCTGACCTCTAGTCTATCGCGACCTGCAGGTCATTAGGTTTACTAAACTTAACCCTTTACCCACAGTCAAGTTAAGGACTGTATCGATTCGACTTATCCTATTTTTTATTTTCTTTTTTTATTCTACATCTACCTATTTGTCAACAAGAAACACTCCTCCGGCTTATCGTTTGACATATATAAACTACTGTTATTCATTTATTATGCGCTGCTAATTACGTAATCTACACCAATGCAATTATCTTACTCTATCCATGTATGTATAGGACTAGTGGAATGCGTCGCTGCACCTGATTACAACTTCCGTCATGGATCAATGTTAAAGAAGTGGACAGGCATACCTGCCCGCTTGTTTTTTTACCTTGGTGATGTCAAACTGAAGGATGGCACTCATGTATCCTGGTATTTTTGTGATTAGCATCCAGTAGCCCCAGTTCTGACTGCAGTGGGCTATTATGATTGCCCACATGGGAACTGAGGTAAATATCTCCTTCCAGGGTATGGGAGTCTTCTGCAATTAAAAAAAAATATATTATTTCTATAGAAGGTGTCAGGACAGACCTAGAGTAATTGACTGCACTTCAAATGCAATCAGACCCATGAATTTTATCAATGGAAAAGAGTCAAGGACTCTTGCCTGACAATCTAACGTGACGTCCACCTATCGTTCCCCAGGAGATGCACGTGCAAGCAAACCTGTCATAAATCTGAATAACAGTGTCCTCGCGCGATTCGACACGAGTCTTTAGCATTTTAAAAAATTACCTTATCTTCACGTTCAAGGTCATGGTGCAACAAACGGACTTTGAAGTTAATAAGATAACGATGGTACCACATGTATTGACGAAATCATTGGTGAAACGGTAGAACGATAGACTAAGAAACATAACGAGTGAGAGATATGAAATTAATTTTTTTTCCACCTTAATGACTTTTTCACGTTTCACGTTATCAAATAAAGGCTCTTCGCACTCTAATTGATATAACAATTGAACAATATATCAGTGTTATCGCGTTACGACTTCTTTTTGCTATGAACGATTTCACCGGTTATGAGATTATGTAAAGTGTGACAGGAATTCCTGCTTCGTAACCCGTTAAGGAAGGTCGCATTGACAGGCGTTCATGCAGACGGAAACAGAGACAAGGTAAAAGAAAAAGAGAGAAAAAGTAAAGACACGCGTTTCTCTCTCTCTCTCTTTCTCATAGTCAACTAAGAAAAATAAATGGCATTATCTTTGGTCAGGGTAAATTAGCAATTATATGATCGAACTCGTATTTCCAAGATGGATACCTACCTCCTCGTCTTTATCAATTTGCCCTTCGCCATAACTGGCTTGTATGAACCTCTTCTCGTCCGGGGAAATAGATTTGTGCAACGCGGGCGAGTCCGAGCCGAAAATGAAAAATGCGATCGCCCAAACTATACCGACCGAGCCTGACGTGTAAAAGATACTTGGCCATCCCAAGGAAGATGCGGCGAGAATTCCGCAGAGGGCCATCATGACCACCGTGCCGAATAATCCTCCCGCATAGGCGAAGGTGGCTGTTGAAAAGTTATGAAAGTATGATTGAAAAGCCTGTTGAGTACCTGTGGCTTGTTTAAAATTAAAGAAAAAGAAAAAGAGGTGAAAAGATTTGAAATATTCTTACAGAGTCTAGCTCTTTCAGAGACCGGGGCCCATTTTGAAAGTAGGGTGTGCATACAGGGCATGAGACAGCCCTGAGCAAATCCCATTCCCACTCTGCAGGCGCAGACTCCACCCCATCCAGCGATCTTAGCAGCAGCTGGGATGATCATATTGAAAATGGAGCAGAATAATATTCCAAGGGAAAGAAGCTTCTGCGCGCTCCAATTTTGCGCTACGTATCCTCCTGGTACTTGAGTAATGATATAGCCCCAAAAAAAGGAACTCAAAATAATGGATCTTGTGCTCTCGTCCCAGTCGTACGTCTGGAGGAAGGAATTGAAAGAACGTTTTATGTCAGTCAATTATCAGTAGCAAAATGGAATATCGGCAGGGAACTCCGATGGTACTTGAATTGCATGGAAATTTACAACAGAGTTCGATACCCCCGTGGCATCAAAGATGGAGACACGTAGGAAAATTTCTCGATCGACATGCCGACCTGATTGAATCTCTTAATTCAAAGTGACTGTCAGTCAGTAAAAACATCACGTGCAGTAGAACCTCGTTGTACTTAAACAATAATATTTTCTCTTGTTTTTCATCTGTCACCTGGACGTTTGCATTGGACGCTGATGAATCCGTCATGGCTACCACTGCAACGGATATGGTGACTCTCAGTGCATATCCTATGGTGGTTCCGAAGAACATCAGAAGGGCCTGCACGTGTCTCTTTCCGATTCCTGAAGGAACCAAATTGCCCATCAGGCCAGAAGAAACTTCTTTAGGCTCCATTCTCAATCACCGACTACAATTTTGATCACTCAGTCACTTTCCGTTCAAGCAGAACCGTATAACCACTTTACGATGTACTTGTCACTTGAATACGTAGCAGGTGAAAACGTTAACAGTTCAACTGGCAGTTTCAGTTACACATGTGGACACGTGTTTCCAGTGCATTCGAATGTGAAATTAAAATTTACAACCTAAGCACATTGTTCTTCATTTATTCAAGTGCGGTTCCAATTTAAATTTTCGAATGTCTTGCGAGCGTCATATTATCGTTTCGACAAGTAAACTTAGCAATCTTTGATAAGACTTTTTTTAAGCCTCCAGTGACGTAACAATGTTTTATGCAATAAAAGATTTTATGTCTATCAGATTCTACAATGATTTTACATATATAACCAGGTAGTCAGTTTGGTCTTTCTAATCTGTAATATTGCGCTCGGATTATTTGACATGCTTCAATTCAAATATTTGAGAATTTATGTATTCCTTACAGCTGGGAAACATATAAAAATAATTATTAACAATTACAATCCATAAGCCACCTTGTGTATAAATATTGATTTATTATCTTGCATCGAGTCTACGAGAAATCAAATTGGGCTTGACTCTAAAGAACGTTCGATTTTATTTTTCGTGAAGTGCTTCGGAGTAATAAATATCACCTAAGCGACTGCTGATTTCGATAATAGTCTTGAGGTATCCTCTGATAAGTAACATGAATGATAAACGAGTTAGAAATTAAATTTAATCGATAATACCGACATGAAGGACCCGCAGTATAGAATCATGTTTTTTTTTCTATTACTTTTCATTAGAAACTTATCGTACCTGACGGAACTGTCGAGAGATCCACATTCGAGGTATCGTTTTCCAAGTTCTCGATGGAAATCTCTGGACCACCACTCTTTGACATTTTCCTCAACATTAAATTTCTCGCATTAATTCTTCGGCTAGTTGTATTTATAGAAACGTTCCCTCCACGCTCATTCCCCCATCTTGCTTCTTTGCTTCACGCTTTGTTGCGCCTGGCCAATGCAGTTGCACTTTTACTTTTTGCGCTTTTAACACTTTGAGAATCAATCGAAGCGCATCTTATCGAGTCACAGTGTGCAATTGCTGCGAGATGCGATAGGCGATGAGTGAAAGACGTCAAATCTGCAGTACAGGCAGTAACCAAATCTTTATTGTAGAAACATGTAAAAAATATTGCTGCTATCAGTTCCAGTCGTATTGTGCTAAAGATTCTTTTGTTATATATTTTCAATATTTCATTCGTACTTCTTCCTCTATGAGCTAGTTAATTGGACAATCGATGGATGTTCAAATCGAAGATAGCTCTAACAGCTTTTCTCTCAAGTACAATAATAGATTATGGATTAGTCCTGACTCGAAGATAAATTTCGATCGAAGCGTGATTCAACGTCGAGCCGACGGAAATCCGTTAAATGTAAAATCTTCATAAGATTTTCATCGCGCTTACAGAGCATTTTTATGTACAAGATATAAGATCTACAGTTAACCGTTGCAAGAAGAAATAACACGTGTTTCGCTATGTCACTCCAACTGGGAGTAACCAACTTGATAACCGGTTTCACTTTGCCTGCAACTTGCGTCTCTTTCGCACGGGTGCATCCGGTGTGCCTTCCACAGCTTCCTTTTCTGACTCTTCGGATGTTCTTCGAGGCGAAGCTGCTTTCAAGGGCGACGGACAGGGTCCCAGGTCTGGCAACCTATGGAGTGACAATTAGAAAAGACGTTGGCTCTGGACTGTTAATAAAATCTTTAGTTTCTAGATATTTACCCCAGGCTGGTATCCGCTTCTTCTCTTACAGTACTAGTAGTCTCGACTTGACCTGGACACGTGGACCTGTGCTCAGGGTTATCCTGCGGTGCGTTATCCTTGCCAGGTAGAATCTGCGTCAACGACTTCGGTGGCTGCGACCCATAAATGTGTCTCGATGGAGCAGACTGCGTGTAAGGCTGAGGTGGCGGACCATGACGTTCGTAAAACTTGGCAAGATCCAGCGGGGCGCACTTCGTGCAATTGTACGTCTTATAAATCCCCACGAGGTAATCAGCGAGTTCGAACATATTCGAGCGTAGAGAGATTACAATGAATTGGGCGTTCTTGGTCCTCTCCTTGATATAGTTGCCGACTATCGAAACGTTCTTGAAGTCAAGGGCGGCGTCGATTTCGTCCATGAAGTAAAGTGGCGTCGGTTTGTAATGATGCAAGGCAAAGACCAAAGCCAGAGAACTCAGGGTTTTCTCGCCACCACTCAGATTGCTGATGTTCTTCCAGGATTTTTTGGGAGGCCTCACGCTGAAGACGATTCCTTCGCTGAAGGGATCGAGGGAATCGACGAGTTCCAGCTCGGCATCGCCTCCAAGTGTGATCATTTGGTACATCTCCTTGAGTCTTCCGGTTATCACGGAGAATCCACTGAGAAATTCCTGGGTTCTACGACGTCTGGCCGACTCGTAGATATCGCGAAGATTGTTACGCTGTTTCGTTATCGCGTCGAGTTCCGCAGCACGTTGCAGGTACAGCATGTCTTTTTCTTGATATTGCGAAATCAATTGCATGTTAGGTATCTCCTCCGGCAACCTCTCCTTGGTCTTCTGCAGCTGAAGGCTTAGGGTCTTCTCGTCCAGGTCGGACAGCTGCTCCTCCGTAGGTTCCTGGAGCTCCTCTTGAGGTTGTCCCGGAACGTCCCGAAGCTTCAGGCCGCCTATCCTCTTGCCATAGTCCACAATCCTGTTCTGGGTCTCCTTCAGCGCTTTACTGATCTCATTGATCTGCTGATCCAAGTCGATCTTGACTGCCTTCATCTTTCCCTCTCGCTTCTGCAGCTCCTCCAGTTCCTCCTTCAGACCCGAGGTAGCTTGTTCCCTCTCGATTAGGGTCTCGCCGATCTCTTTCAGTTCATCCAGGTAGACCTTCGCCTCGGCCTCCAGCTCCGTCTTCTCCTTTTGTATGTCCCGAAGACGCTGCTCACACGCGCGCACGTCATTCTCCAAGGCATCGATGTGCTGCTCCGTTTTCTTCGCTGTCCTTTCTGCCGTCTTTATCGCCACTTGCAGTCTGCACACTTCCGCTTTCATCTTGTCGATCGTCTTCGTCAGGTTCGTAATTTTCTGCTGCTGCTCCTTCACCTTGCCACCGGAAATTTCATCGATTTTTCGGTTGATCACGTCCACCTTGTCCGTTATGGACTTCGCGTCCGCTTCGACCTTCTTTGCTTTTTTCTCAGCCATCTCCACTGCCTTTGTCAATTCCTTCACTTTCTGCGGATTCGAAGTAGCCTCGGCTACCTTCTTTTCCTGGACCTTCAGTTGCGACTTAAGCAGCGGTTCCTGCTCTTTCAGTGCTCGAACTTCGATGCTAAATTTTTCTTTGTCCAGAGTCATATCTTTCAGGGCATTCGAAAGAGTCTGTATCTGTCCCTCCAGTGGTTGCTGCTTCGCTCGTAGTGAATTGCACTCCTCATAGACGACTTCCAGGTCTTTCTCGATTTTCTCAATGTCTGCCGCTGATGGTTCACTTCGAACGACACTCTGGCCCATTCTACCCTTCAGCACGGTACGCCCACCGCCACTCATTGTACCGGAAGTCTCGATCAATTCGCCCTTGAGAGTAACGACCCTGTGACGTTGGGCGCCGTAAGCAACTCGGGTCGCCTGTTCCAGGTCCTTCGCCACCAAAGTGTCCCGGACGCCGTAGTAAAATGCCGGCAGAACCCTCTCGTCCTCGACCTTAATTAAATCAAAAAGTCGCGGTACGTTTTCCGGGGTCTGTATCTTCTGTCGACACTGCTGAAGTAATCGCTGTTGCTTCTCCAAAGGAATGAAAGTCGCACGACCTATGTCACGGTCGCGAAGAAACTGCACGCAGGCCTGAGCCGTGGCCACAGTGTCCACCACGACGTTGTCCAGAGGACCACATGCTGTGGAAACAGCTACATCATATTTCGCATCTATTGCACCCAGGTCACCCTAAAACATAAAAATCCGCCTTCAGCTTTACCCTGAATCTAAAGAGTAATAAGATAAAAAATAAGTTTGAACTGTACCAGTCTCCCAAAGATACCAGGTAGACGTCCAGCCTGCTTCTCCTGCATCAAGGAATCCAGAACTCTGTTTCTAGACCTGCTCGCATTCATTGCACAACGTTTCTCTTCAAACTGAATTCTCATGTTCCTCAATTTGTTCGATACTTCGAATTCCCGCTGCTTCGTTTCCTCAAGGTCCTTACGTGCCTGATCCAAACTTCGACGAGTCGCCGGGATCTTCTGCTCGAAACTTTGCAGCTGACTTTGACGTTCCTTCAACGTTTCTATCGTGACTTGTAGATCTTTGTGCAAATTCTCAAGCTTCGACTTCTCTGTCTCTTCTACTGAGGTATAAAGTTGCAGTTCGGATTTTGCTATGTCGAACGTTGCTTTTACCTGGTCGACGTTCTTCCTGTGAGTTATCAATTCTGTTTCTAGTTTTGACCTTTCTTCGAGCAATGGTTCCGTTTTCTCGCGCAAACCGCTCATCAGCGTTGCCAGAGCAGCTTCCTCGCATTCTCGTTGTTTAATTGTTTTTTCTGAAACTATTTCACATTCTTTTATGGCCTTCGCATTCTTTTCAGGCACAGATGCGAGTTCCTCCAGTTTGGCCTTTTCCTGTTTTATAAAACGTATTACTGTAGGCTCAATTTTATAACACCTCTTTAGAAAAATAGTATTGAGATCCATCTTAATATCCTTACCGTTTTGACTGAAGCTAGATTGGCTTTGCGTCTTTTGTTAGTCTCTACCAATTCTGCGTGCAAAGCTTCATCCTTTTTTCTGATGTTGTCAAATTTCTCCGTTGTCGCGTCCTTCTTCTGCTGCAGCTGTTCCCACTTTTTAGCCTTCTCCTTCAATTCCGCCTTCTTCACTTGCAACTCCTCGTGAATTATACTCATCTGTTCCGTCAAGTCGCTGAAGTCCTTGTCCAGTTCCTGTTTCTTCTCCTCATGCGTTGTCAGTACTTTAGCCGCTTCCCGTCGTTTGCAATGATACAGCTGGTATTGAAGTTTCGTTATTATATTTTCGATCTTTAAATATTGAATCGCGTCTTGCATCGGTTCCTCCAGGTCGTCCTTCTCTTTTTCGACTACCCGTAGACGATTTAATTTCTCGACTCTGCGCTCCGTCAGCACTTCGACCTTCTCGGAAAGTCTATTTAGAGGTTCCTTGTAGCGAGCTGTACCGATAATGTCCTCTAGAAATTCAAGCATCCCGGTATCATGTTCGGATTGGCCTTTTGGTTTCATCATAGCTATTTGTTCAACCTCCCCCTGTGCATAAATATTAAGTGCATTCATGTAAATTGGGAAAACTAACGATAGATAATAATTATTTATATTGTAACTGGAAAAAACTTCTACGTACTTGTAATATCAAAAAACGATTATAGTCAAGATCAACCCTATGAGAACGTAATAGTTTAGCAATTTCTTTAAATTGCACTTTCTTCCCATTAAGTTCGTAAAACGACGAGTTGTCTTTGAATGCTGTTCTCGATATCTTGAAGCCCCCATTTGGGACAATATCGTAATCGGATCCTGGCTAAAAAGATATTACAAATAAATACATAATGTTCGGAAGAAGACTTGAATGTGGTATTAAAACTCTAGCGAAATCCAAATCAATCAGTTAACCTTATCAATAATTTGTTCAAAATACACTGAGACGGTACAACTTCTGACATCTTGATGCTCACTGGAATTGTGTATTAAAACAGAAATCTTTTTCGAGCGAATTTTACTAGCTCGATAACCAAACACAAATAACATAGAGTCGATGACATTGCTCTTGCCGCTACCATTTGGACCCACAATGGCTGAAAAACACTGTTGAGAAAAGAAAAGGATGTATATCGAGTGATTATTCCCAAGAATATCTATTAAATTTGTTACACAAAAATATAATTACCTTGTGAAAGGGACCAACAACCTGTTTACCAGCATAGCTTTTAAAATTCTCATTGACAATCTTAGTAATTATCAATCTAGGATCGTTATCATTTAATTCATTAATTTGTTTAGGTGGCGGTGATATGTAAATATCATCATCAACTCGCAAACCACCTTCCTCATCGGTGTCATAACCAGCTTCCTGAACAGGATCTGTTTCCATCTCTTCTTCAGATATATTTCCATTCTGCTGATTTTTATTAGACATTCTGTGACAAGACATTATATATTATTTTTGTTATATATAAATAATGTTGAAAACAATACTGTCAGCAATATGCTTGTTTATTCATAGGCAATGTAACAATTTAATTGTTTTGAACGTAGTGGTAAAATCACTTTGAGGTTAGTATAACAACAACACTAGTTACGCAATGTTTTTATATCAAAGATGTGTTGTAAGAAAAACCAACAAATCGACGACAAATTAGAAAACTATCGAATAACCACAATATATACAAATATCATTGATAAACATGAAATAATACTTAGAGAACACGTTTCCCGCTAAAATTGTTGTGTTTAACCTGCAGTCTTCATAGCGTTGTTCAAAACGAAACAGCTTTCAGAAATCAATTAATTTATTATTTCACTAAGTACCTACCTTTGTTCCTCAACTCCACTTCCAGCACGTCATAAAATATATCATTTATTTAACAAAAGTGAAATAATAGCCGTCACATCGCACGCGTCACTTTTAAAATACTTTCAACATCAGCGAGTCTCCCGAAACTCACTGCAGGACGCGCCGATAGAACTTGAAAAAAAAACCGTCAAATTGATAGGTTTCACTAGGTCTAATTCAGAAGTTCGACTACCGTAAATGACAAGTTATGCAATATGAATGCATATAACAATTAACGAAAATATTGAATTAAAAATTATTTTAATGCCTTTCCTCATCGAAGCTTCGTAAATTGAATTTGAAAGTCTAACGGACATTTTAATACCGACGCGTCGTAGAGGGCAACATTTTCGCTCAGCGTAAAAGTTTCGCAATGAATATTTTTAATCGTACGACGATCTATTACAAACATACTTTCTATAAATCATTGTATAATGCAAAAAATAATAAAATTCAAATATGGCACCGCGACAATCCGAGAAGTATAGGAAAGCAATACGAGTTTAGTACAAGACTCCGTGGCGCAACGGTAGCGCGTCTGACTCCAGATCAGAAGGTTGCGTGTTCAAATCACGTCGGGGTCAAG
>JARQSV010000579.1:187054-215912 GCA_030142285.1 Calameuta idolon | reverse complement strand
CGGAAAGGGTTGGTTTTAGGGCTTATTCCTTGATTTTTTGAAAGATCTCTTAATGCAGAAAGTCAGAATGATCTATAGAAGACGCTGATGCAGGTTAAATTGCGATAGGAACACTTTTTAAAAATTCCTTTGCTTTTTGAAATGTGATTTGAAAACCTTATCGTCGAAACTCAAATGCGGCAATTCTTATTAAATGAATTTGGATTAGTTCGCATTTTCGCCGATAAGGGGGCAGCACCTCCTGGGCGGTATAAGTGGCGCCATCTTTGTGAGAATCAATGAACTCTCTCCGATCAAATAATTCCGAAATCGCATCGTCGAAACTTCAGTGGGTCAATTTTTATTAAAAAATTCGAATTAGTTCGCTTTTTCGCCGGTAAGGGGGCAGCACCTCCTGGGCGGTATAAGTGGCGCCATCTCTGCGAGATTCAGTGAACTTTATCCCATAAAATAATTCGGCAATAGAAAGACATGTGGCGCCATCTCTGAGAGACCCAGTGAACTTTTTCCCACAAAATAATTCGGCAATAACAAGACATGTGGCGCCATCTCTGAGGTAATTAGCGAACTATATCCTATAAAATAATTCGGCCTTAGCGAGACGGGTGGCGCCATCTCTGAGAGAACCGGTGAACTTTCTCAGATGAAAAATTGAATTCGGAATTATTTTGTAGGAGAAACTTCACTAGTTCTCTCAGAGATGGCGCCACTTATCTCGCCCAGGAGGTGCTGCCCCCTTGCCGGCGAAAAGGCGAACTAATTCGAATTCTTTAATAAAAATTGACCCACTGAAGTTTCGACGATGCGATTTCGGAATTATTTGGTCGGAGAAAGTTCATTGATTCTCGCAAAGATGGCGCCACTTATCCCGCCCAGGAGGTACTGTTCCCTTATCGGCGATGATCACAAAATCCTACCCCTGGTCTCGCCGCTACGAATTTAGTGGCATGTTTTTGGTATCGCCTAAAACCGTAGCGTTGTGCATCTCCCTACTCATCTCTGCTATGTTGCGCTTCTTTAACGTTCTCTTCAGTGCTGATCAGTGCTAATCAGTGCTGATATTTGACAGTGTCAGACAGTGCTGTCAGTGGATGGTCAAGAACCTCCAGAATCTGTTATTATGGACGTTAAAAATGTATTTGAGATAAACTATCCTGTCTTGTGAGCGAGTGAAAAATTGATAGTTCTTGAATTTACATTCCAGTGGGTTTGTACGAAGGTAGTTTTTCGTATTAATCAAATAACAACAATGAAGTAGTAATATTCATTTACTGCATAGATAGAAAATATGTTATCAGTGGGACGTGAAGCTGAAGCTGCATCAAGATTATGTCTATGGGTATTGGTCAAACAAAGTGAATGGATTTGATTGACAGTGATAGTGGCTGGTGTTAATCTTATATAGCAGCGATAGAACGGAAGATCGTTATGTGGATTTTGTCTCTTGATCACTGATAAATCGGATACGGCCGATGCATTTCTGGATTGACAAACCGGCTAGTAGCTATTACGGATTTGGTGGCCGCCGATACCCTGCCACTCCGTTACCTAAAGCACGTTCAGGTTAGCAACTTTCTAGAGTTATGGCAGGACTTGTAGAATAAGCTAAACCGGAGTAAGTGCATCAATCGTCATTTCTCTACTTCAGGTCAATGTCGACGTAACAGAGACGTTAGACCGATGGTTACTCCAGTGCATCGATTCCAGAGTCTCGAAGGCACTGGTAATTCTGCAGGACCTAGCACCAGTCTTAATCCTTCGAGGCCACACAGAACAACTATAAGAAATACTGTGGATAATAGATACGCCTCAGCGAGGTTGGCTGTCCACCTCGTTCAACCTAGCAACACCCACAAGTAATTAAAGAAAAGGTCTACTAAGAGGATTCTGAGGAACATGTTCTTCTTATACACAGGGTGACTCACTTATACATATTTATGCTGAACAAAGTATCTATAAATGAATCGCCCTTTTCAGTCACAAATAATTATTTCTAAATTGAATCTAAAAGTGTCATGCAAATTATTTTAGAACTCGTCAATAGAAAATTCTTTGATTATACTCTAATCTCTTTTCCTGTTGACAATAGTAACGTAAGTAACATTGGGAACAATCAACATTCGCTACCTTATGCGCCCTCCAATGTTACCAACCAACGCCTGGATGTCTCAGACTGTGACCATCCTGAATTAGCTCAATGCAGGCTAAGGTGTTTTATCTGGATTACGTTCTTTCTTGGCATAGGAATCGTGAGTGCAGCCAGATATTATTTCGAACATCAGGTAAGTGTTTTTTCCCAAGTCAAACCCAGATTTACCATTAGTTTACAATGCCAAACTATTCCTAATATTCTTTTACTGCATAATAAGCAGCGAAATGGTCTCGAGCTACTTCTATTTTGTGGTCTGCTGGTGATCCTTCTACTGTCTGGCTGTTTCTGTGCTATCCTCTGTCATCGAGTACACAACAGACATCATCATCGTCAAGAACCGCATATCGCGGAGGATCCCATATCTCTTCTTACAGCTGCTAACACAATAGCCAACGAACACATACGGCCAATTCCAGTAGCAACACAAAATTCACCACCACCTTATCACATTGCCGTTCTAATTCCATCACCTGATTCACCGGAGGAGGCTCCACCACCTTCCTACGATAAGATCATCCGTTAACTTCCAGTCCATCCTGTGCGATTAAACGATCCGAAACAAAAAAATGTCAACGAGCTAGATAAGCTTGGCATCTGTGATATCAAAACTGCGAATAGAAGTTTATTTAAGGCTAGCGAATTTTTATTTACCCAAATGGGTCACAGTTTATTTTTTATATATTCTTTTTTATAAATATTAATAACGCTCCAAGGATTCCACCAATTAAGATTAACCTAGAAGGTATATTCGCCACCATTAATTCTGCCAAATTCAAACTTTTTGCATTTTCCTAGATAGATCTTTAAAAATACTTTCAAATATTCCCAATGCAACAAGAAAATTACATTTATCTCTGTCATTGCACCACTCTACGTACCATCCAGTTTCTTTTGATTGAGAAATAAGCAGCAACCATAAAATTCCTTTCGTACTCCAAAAGAAATGCAGAAGCTCTGATATCATTTCATTCTTTTGGTTCTTCGATGCACAATCTTAGGACGCCACGTATACGATTATCAAAAAGTTAAGGGATATTTATTGCATAGAAAAATTTTGATTTGAAAAAGAGAAAGATCTGCACGTGTAGATATAAATTAAAAGAAAGATCAAATGTAACGCGCACAATAGTAAAGAAGATTAGAATTAAAAAAAATTAAAGCGAAAATGGCCGGCGATATAGTTGATCTCGTTGAGCCTAATCGTCTTATTAACGAACACCTTGGCCGACACAAAGAAAAACACTGCTCGACATGTATTTGTGAACAATGATAATCTACAATTAAGACATATATATATATATATATAAATAACGCGCATGTGTAATACGCTATAGTCATACGATTAAGACATTTATAATGCTAAACACTGAGAAAAGCGTTTTTCGCATTGATAGAAACGTTGCGTACGTCTTTTACAATTTTGTATGATTTTCGTTAGATGTCCGTGAATGCGTACGCGCGGCGCCTGCGTCTATACTATTTTAATTATAGTATCGATTCGTTTAAAAAATATATATATTTACGTTATTAAGATGCATTGTAGTACTTGATAATGAGTCAATGGACATCATGATTAACGGCCACGTACTATTGCAATACGTATATTAATTACGTATCACATATGTTCAAGCATACATCATGTACTCGATTTATGGTAATTGGTACTCGATCATCACGTAAGGATCATAAGATCAATAAAATTAAGTAGAAGAAGAAGAAGACTTATAAACACATGTGACAAAGCCTCACATGTACCCGCGTACGCAGCCAAAGACATGAATAAATGGTTCTTTTATAAATATGCATTTATATAATAATAGCGTACAATTTCAATATAGCCATTTTTTAACTCAAAATACCCACCGATGCGTTATTCTTGCCCCTTGCAATTAAGTAGCCATGTAAATAATGTATAATTTGGGCACATCAAATTAAAATTGCGTTACAAGCCATAAGTATAAATAAACCTTTTTGATATCGATAAGTATTTTTAGATAAGTTACTTAAAGTACGTATAAATGCAAGTTTTCGACAACGAATCAACGTCTGCTCTGTTTCCTGCCACTTTTTATATCTTTGCCGTGTCGAGTTCTGATTAACGTTTGTGTGTTTGTAACTATTATTATCGTCACCCGATACAAAAGTTTTCAAAAGGGCTTTGGAAACCAGTTGAACTTCCGTTTCAGCATTGAACTCGTATTGCGCTTAGACTCTTTGAATTTCAAAGAGCTTTACGTCAGTATCGTACCATATGGGTGGCTCAACGTTTCTCAGATATATCACACCCCACATGTACGTTCTGAACCATGCTGTGGTGCCGGCGTTTGCTTGATACCTTCTGATAAGAATAGGATGAGGTACTGGTAGCAAACCTACCAGAGTACCGTGTTGTAGGAATTTCAAAATTTCACTCTCATCCGTTAATCCCCTGAAAGACATTTGATTAGGAAACTATTGAGAAAGTCAAAGTTGACAGATTTCTAAGACTTATGCTTACTTGTCAATACATATTTTCTCAACCTGAGGAACTAGAACCTGAAGTAATCGCATTATGGTCTGAAGAGGTAATTTACTCTTCCACTGATGAACCCAATCACCCGAAGGTACCCACTGATTTGAATTCAATGAATTCGAGTGCTCAGCCACCCTGATTCCTCCTTTCTGTATCCACAGTTAAATGCGTCAGGTTTATTGAGAAATTAATGATGAAGAAGATCGATTGGGGATTTTTTTATGGATTCCTAGACTTACTGGGGCGACGGAATTCATTTTGCTTCCTGGTAGAGCGTCGTCGGTAGCATCTCCAGCGCCTTGGTGACTACTGCTTCCTACCTTTCCAATGTCTACGTCTACCGATGGACTCAGAGGATGAGCTGATTCCTTCTCAGTCATTTTCTCGATACCTTGTGAAAGAGTAAAGAATTCATGAAGAAATGTCTGCGTCCATAATAGAATTTTATTAGAACTGTACCTGGCGTTTCTAACAAGGATGCCTTCAGTGTACCAGGTTCTGCTGGCTGTGCCGGATGTGATCCTTCCATCACTAGTTCGCTGACGTTCTCATTGGAAGTGCTAGGAGGTATCGGCCTGCGCTGTCTCTTGCTTAGAGAACGAGCAATCGTGTTGCAATCACTAGGTAAATTTGCCAGAGCATGAAAGACTTGGCGTTTACGTATAATCGTATAAACCAAGTTGCTGTTTCCATCAAATTGATACTGAAAGAATAATTAAGAGAATCGCATAACCTGCTGTTGATGTAATAACAGAGATGTAAAGTACCTGAATGATATTGTTAAATATTTCCAAGAGGAAAAACACCAGGTGATGATTGGTTGGTGATGAAAATAAAAACCAGGGTGTACTGAATGCTTCTAATAAATGAAGCAATTTTGTACTCGCTACCATAGAGAGCGTTTTTAAATATGGAGATACGTTTACTAAGATTGTCAATAGACAATCAAATAATGGTTGTAGTCTTTGATGACCTGTTGTGATGATCTTATGAAAGACTGTGACCAAGAGATCAGCATGAGTGCCTGAAATTTATATAATAATTATTTGATCACTTGTATTTATAATTATTCCAACATACCGGTAAAGACTGGAATGTCCATTGGTATTGTGGCTGTATAAGGTTTATTTAATCGAACACCAAAGTTACGTTCTCCACTAAGCAGCAAGAGGATAAATACACCGATGTGCATTAATCCAACCCTTGCTAAAATTAGGGGAAAAATTCATGAATTATTTACATAGAAGAATAAAGCAGTATCAAAGAAATTAACTCACACTGGTCGGCTCTGGAATCATTAAGATGATAAAGAATAGGCACTAAGACTTCGAGAACGTCTGAGCTTTTTAATACATAGTATAGAAATTTCTTATTGTAATCACACATCTTCCAGAAGAAAACTAAGAGCTCCTGGTGGAAGTGAACCTTCTTCGTAGAGTTTGGTAAATATGTTTGCATTAGGGGATTGTTTAACAGTCTAGTTATACCCCTTAATACGAATTGAAAATCTGTGAGAGATGTTAGTATAATTATCAATGTTGAAAGTCAATTTATAATTATAAATTCTGATTAGCATACCTTCATCTCGGTGTATGCGGCTCAAATAATTAATAAATAAATTATCTCCGGTTGCGCCTTCCTCCGAAGGTATACCACCGCTTGTATCATGATCCAACGTGACTATCAAAATTTGCAATGCTACGTCTACTAAGGGTTCTAGAGAATCCGTGAATAGAAGGTGATTGTAAGGAACTCCAAGTCCTACCGGATCATATGCACACACAGTGTTTAGTAAGGATGTAAACATTGGTAATGCATGTCTGTAACGTTAAGTAGATATTTGACACTGCCGATGCAAGATTTTATTCGGTTTCTAATGAACAAGTCTTTACCGATTTTCAGCACTTGTTAAGTGCTGAATCCACCTGTTTGGCGAGATTGATAGATCAGTTGGTGGATTGTACATTGTTTCACTGAAGCATGTCAGCAAGAGTTTCAATAATTCAGTTCGATTAGAATCCAAGTAGGGATATCTGGGTGGTGAATGAGCAAAACCTACACCAGCTTCCCAGATATATTCGCAGCTATCTATAGACTGTAATTCTTCAGCTTTATCCTGATGAATATTAAAAGTAATGTAATATTTAATCTTAGTTTTTGAATATTAGATGTTCCAAGTATTAATAACAAGACTTACAGGACCAGATTTTTTATTTCCTGCAACTGTGAAATCAGGGCAAAACAATAGATCACAAAGTGCATTTAAGAGAGAGTGAGCTAATGGCATACTCTCTTCATCTTCCTTCCCAGGTAAGCTGGACCAAAAGAATCCTTTCCAATCTGAATCCTCAAAAATATAGGGTAACAACCGTGTCAATAATCGACAACAATTCAGAACTGTCTGATGTTCCCTTTGAGTTCTGCAACTATTATCAACCGCCTTGACCAACTTCTCTACAGCTTTATAACATAGCGTAGCTAAATTCGATGGAGCTTCCTCACGTAGGATTCGAATTTCTGGAGCTGGTATTAATGTAAAAATGTCTTGTACATTGGATACATTTTCAGACCAAAATTGATCCCAAAATGTATCATCCGATGCATCTATAAGCTGTAAATAAACAATTCTCTATATTGCCTGCTGCCAGATTGACCCTAAAATAACTGTTACTCCATTTGCAACAACGAAGAAATAATTCCGCAAAAAAAGAATAACAAAATTTCGTAGTGTTCGCACAGAGAGAACAAGTTTTTGACAAGTACTAAAGTAGCGGAATAATCTGCCTTAAAAAGGAAAAATTTAACCCAGCAAGTTACAGGTCACTAGATAATAACATTTTAGTTTACAACTAACTTGAGTTTTAGACGTCAGCTGCACGACTGCCTTACGAAAATTCAACTTTGTGTCAGCATTGCCCATGTTGTCTTAGAATTGTTCAAGAATTAGCCGCAAGATTAATATTATATTTGATTGAACATATTACTCCATTTCAGGCGATAATAACCAACACCATTGTTGTTCTGTGTGGGCAGCAATGGGCAGCTGCAAGTAGGGCTGACCTGAATTGACAGAAAATGTCAAAGACAAAATGTCCCTATTCCAGCTGACTGTTGCAAGTCGAGAATCTGTTATATGACGTCTGCCAATCCTGAAACTTTAACCTCGATTAATTTATTTATATATTTAATCGCATCTATTATCATTAACTAACAATTGTAACCGGCTAACATGGTAAACATTGTAGAACATGTACAAATTAATTTATTGACTAGACTGTTTTATATTTGCAAAGAACAACATTTCTTGTGTTCTCACGACTCTTGTTTTGCATTTAACGACATTTGTATTTGTTATTGTCAAACCGGTGAAATAATATTTCGTCGAGGAGCTGTTGCAATATATTTTATTCTATTTTACAGGACGACGACATAGCTGCTCTTCAGAGATTGGAGCAACTTATGACAGAATTCTTCTCGCCAGAAACGAACAACGAACGAAAACGATCGATCGAGCAGAGTCTCCAGGAATTTACAGCTCAGATTAATTCCTGGAGGCCCTGTCTTCACTTTTTATCATCTACAAACAATCATTATGTCAGCATGTTCGCTCTTACAACTCTCGAAGTAAGTACCATCCCTGTTTATGTCTTATAAGCGAGCATTGGATGCCATTATAAAAACAAATTTATCCACCTCTCAGACAACCATTGGAAGACGGTGGCCAATTTTACCATGGGAGGACAGAGCTCTTATCAGATCCACATTATATACTCTCTCGTTAGAACGAGGTGTAGCTCCATTTGTTAGGAACAAGGTCGTTAAATTGGTAGTCGATATAGCAAGACATGACTGGCCACATTTTTATCCAGACTTCTTTTCCAACATTTTACAGGTGAGCTAACACATTCCGATAGAAATCTTATAACTCACTGAATAATACCTATGACTCGTCGGTATACATATTATGCTTGAAAAAGTTGTTAGGTCACAAACACACAAGATTATTGGGTCTGGTGTATCTGAGAACAGCATCCGAAGAATTGGCAACACCACGTGAGGATTTACCAGTTCATAGGAAAGCTGAGCTGCTGCGGTTACTGAGTGCACAAGTATCTCTAACTCTGGATACATTAACTGGTTGTTATCTCAATATGTTTACTGTTGAAGGTCTAAACAATAAGTCTTATTAAAGTTTTTCATTTCAAATTTCAGATCTCTTAATCGAAACAACTAGAATGCAAAATCGCTCAGGAACTGTCACACCACCACCTTCACCCACCGGAGGTCAAAATTTGCCACCAGCACGACCTGTATTGGATGTTGAGGGATTAGCAACTGGTAGTAGCGAAGTATGTATAGCTACTCTGGACGTTTTAGCACATTTATTTGGCTGGATAACTCTGTCGGAGCATATATCTTGCAATCTATTGGACGCCATATTTTCCTGCGCTAAATATCATGACTCAATGGTAAATAAATCCTGTCTAATTTTGTTCCAACAATGAGAGATCCTCCTTGTAACCCAGGCGAATTCTTCGACAGAACGGGAAACAAATAGAAATGGCGATTCAGGCGATGACAACAATAAATGAACTTTTATATCGGCCATGCTCGCCCAGTGCCACTGAGCGACTGTTGTTACAAATATTTCAAAATGGTGTAGCACTCTTTCAAATCATGGAACGGCTGGATGCCATTGACGAAAGGTAATTAAATGTCAGGTATTATATTTTTTACATCAATCAAACTTCCCTGTAAGCACATATTATCATATTTTCAGCTACATGGAAAAAACGACGGAATTTTTACAATTGTTTGTAACGAATCACTTAAAGAGAGTGGAGTCCTGTCCAAAATTTCCAGTCAACACTTTGCTGGAAGTCTTATATCATCATACGTTTCAGCAATGCTCAACAATCAATGGTTACCTGCGTTGCTTAGAAGTTTGGATTATCCTGTTAGAAAGTACACAGTCAAGATACGCCACTGTAGCATTAGCACTTGCAGAACGAGTCCAGCAGAAAATTAGTTTTAAGCTGGATTCGCAAACCTTAAAGGATCTGGACGTGGAAACACTGGATGAAAATGTAAGAAGACTACGTAAGAAATGCACTAAAAAATCTCCCAGAATATTATGAAGTTCAACATTTACAGGAAGAGACAGAATGGCAACATTATCTCCGGCGAAACGTAGAATGTTTAGCTAAAGTAGCGGATATATCACCCATCCCAGTATTCACAATATTAGTAAGATTAGTTACGTCCTATGGCAATTCAATTTTGTTCCATCTTATTCAACAAGATTCGTGCCAAATTTTAGTATCGTTCCTGGAGAGAAGGACTGACCGTGTACGGCGAACTAGGATCAGCAATCGCTAACGGACAAGTTATACTATTAAATGAAACCGAAGCATCAAACGTCCATGCGCATTTAAGGGACTTAGCATCGACAACTCAGGCCTTGGCCAGACTGTACACACATTTCGTAGGTAAGTGCCAATAGAAGCTAAACGTGATCCTTATAATCGAGAACTTCCAGGACTTGGAACTTGGTTAATTTCCAGGAGAGCAGCAAGGAGTGGATCAATCATTGGCAGAGGAGCTGGTGTCGCAAACTTTGGACGCCTGCAATTTCTCCAGGGATCATCGATTATTTGCGGCAGCAGTTCAACCAGCTGTGATAGTTTTGGATCTTATTGAAGTGTAGGGCAACTCTTGGGACGCGAACGTAAATAATTTTTATGATTTCTTTACTCTATTTACTTTCAGGCACTCTCAGTTACTGGCATCCCTTCAAGCCTGGTCTCACTGGATAGCTAAGAGACCAGACAAGTCAAAAGAGACCTTGTGCCAGCATTGCGTACTCTCCTGTATTTGGGCCTTGACCTATATTCCTCCTCCGGATGCACCACCACCATCTTTAATCCATTCCGGAGCTCATCTCTTACAAAGTGTCATAGCTATTCTCAAGCCAAACTTGTGGGACCAACCTATATTCAGGGACTTACTCTGCCTTGGGACTTATCCTTACCTTAAGCCTGATACTGTCAAAGTTTTGAGACGAGCACTAGTAAATGGGATTATTCTACCTGTTGGAGATGCCGCAGCTAGACAGAGATTAATGGGTATCTAGATCTCTTGGTACGGATTATAAGTTACACTGTCAGATACTTGTTCACGTAAAATCATTTTCAATAGGTATAATGGTAGGAGCTTTATCAGAACCATTGGGTCAATTAGGACGACCTGCGCCACCGGAAACAGCAGTATCGACGGCAACGATAACTTTAAAGCAACTTCTTGAGGATTGTTGTTCCTCGTCGACGGCCATTAAGAAATTACTTCACGTTTGTCTGGAATCAACAGTCAACAGAACCCTAGAGTTGTTACCTGAGATGGTACGATACCAAGGAACTTGTGAAATGTTACTAGGATTTTTGCATGCAGCATTTCGAGTGCTACAGCAACAACTTGGACCTGAATTTACGCAAAATGCAGTACAAGGGATGCTTCATATTTATACACGGTTTGTTTGCCCCTAGATAACAATTGATTATATTTTATAACAAACCATTATCATTTTGCATGTTCGTGTCATCACAGGGAAAATATTTCGGCTGGTCCAGCCTTGGAACAACTGTTAGAAATTCTTATACTGGTTGTATCAGCACCTAGTAATGCGTTTAAAGCCTTCGTTCCTTCTGTGACTGGTTTGTGCTTAGGACATGTCTGGCCAGCTGTTGGCAATAATCTAAGTGCCCACCCGGACACAACCCTGGTACTCCTACGACTGCTCTATAGGTAAAATATCCGGTTAGCTTTAGCATTTAAAAGAGATTGATAAACTTTGTCATTTTGTTATCTCAGTATTTTAATGCATCGGTGGCAATATTTCTACGACGCTTCGGTCCTGAGGACGTTTGGACAACACGACACAGATGAGCCGCTTGAGCACAAAAAAGAGGAATTGGTCGCCATTTTGGAAGCCTTTGGTCAAGCACTCTTACAGCCAGACGTTAATATATTCCGTCAAAGTCTACAAAGCCTTGAACAACTTAATGGACGATGGCGACTCTATCAGCGTTCTGTCTTCAAGGAACATTTACTTGAGAGATTCCTAATGGCGCTCTTCACAGTCTTATTTCAGCGGTATATTCATTTAGTTTTGTTATTTTGGTCTCGAACAGAACTGAAATACATAGAACAATTTCTTCTTTCAGAACACACAATTTGTTGGCTGACGAAATTGCCACTGCTGTGCACAGCTTGGCTGTTGTTGACATCCGCTGGTTCTTTGGACACTTCCTACCTAAATTTTTATCCAATTGCGAAGGTCTAGATAACGTGCAAAGGTGTACGCTTTTGGAGAATTTCGACAAAGCTACGGTTGGTATAAAGATCAAATGTTTTCTAGTTTAAATCGGGATACTATATAATATTATTACTTTCTTCAGGATCAACCTACGTTAACAAGATCTGTACTCAGATTGATATCGGATCTACGATGCTATCAACTGTGTAGATCCTAAGAACCATAGACTTGAAAGAGAAAGAAAAGAAATTGTTTCTCAAGGACCACCCCTGGTACTCTAACGATACAAAAGTATTGAAGATAGTAGGAATGAAGTTTCCTACGCAGAGAAAGTGTAAAATAAGGCATTCGTGATACAATATTCTACATGATCCACTGCCGTATATGTAACACGAGTTAATAAGAGAAAATTTAATACTATAAATAAAATAAAAACGTTTTTATATATATATACACGATAATCTGACTATATAATTATTCAATGACACAAACTCACATTACTGTAAACAGATCAATTAAAAGATCTTTGCCGGTCCTCTAAAATTTCCGTTTCCTAAATACCATCATTTCTTAAGACTCCTCTTATCACTACTCTATATAAAGATAAAAACGCCTCATACCGATAACCTTCGATCTTTGTTTGCGGCAGAAACTTGCCAGATTGCAAGTCGGTCGATGCCATTTCAGAAACAATGTCGCGACTGCTATTAAGAAACTTAACGCCGACGTCAGCTGCGCAATTGAGTGTGAGGAATCTGGTAACAGACCCAAAATATGGATTTCTAAAGCAATTGGGCCTGACAGCAGAGAATCCTGGTTTGTACGATGGCAGATGGGGTGGATCTGGCAAGGTAAGTAACAGACTAGCAACCCCTTTCGAATACAGTGAGCTTAATTACATGAAAATTGTAGGTAATCGAGTCGATATCACCGGCAACAGGTAAAGTGATAGCGAGGGTACGTGAAGCAACGCCTCAAGAGGCCAGTAATGTAGTTACGGAAGCTAAAAAGGCCTGGACCCATTGGGCCTCATTGCCTAGTCCTGCCAGGGGTGAGATAGTCCGTCAAATCGGTGATGAACTGCGTAAAAATTTAAAACCCCTGGGACAGCTCGTTTCTTTGGAAATGGGTAAAATTTTACCTGAAGGAATTGGCGAGGTCCAAGAGTATATAGATATATGTGACTATGCTGTTGGATTATCGAGAATGCTGCCCGGAAGTCTTTTACCGTCAGAGCGAAAGGATCACGTTCTACTTGAGAAATGGAATCCTCTTGGGGTCGTTGCTGTTATATCAGCATTTAATTTTCCTGTGGCTGTGAGTCTCCTTTATGTATCCTTTAATTTAGAAAGTACATATCATCATGGTGGCTCCATTTTTTAAGGTGTACGGCTGGAACAGTGCCATCGGCATGGTTTGCGGAAATGCTATGGTTTGGAAAGGAGCACCAACTACTCCGCTGGTTTCCATAGCTACCACGAAGATCGTCGCTGGAGTCCTAGAGCGTAATTCTATTCCTGGTTCTGTTGCTTCTCTGGTGACTGGAGGTGTGGATGTTGGTGAAACTTTGGTTAATGACAAAAGGTCCATTGTAATTCTAATTATTGTTTAGGAAAACTGATAGTAACCAAATTAGCTAATTCCTTCTTCTTTTAGGATACCTTTGGTTTCTTTCACTGGCAGTACGAAAGTAGGAAAACAGGTAGCACTTAAGGTACAGGACAGATTTGGAAAGTCACTTCTGGAACTGGGAGGCAATAATGCTCTGATAGGTAAATAGACGATTGATTGATTCGAGTAAACCGTGGATATTTGTCAGGATACTATAAAGAGTATTTGTACAGTTGCCCAGGATGCGGATTTAGAAATGACTGTTAGAGCAGCAGTTTTCTCATGCGTTGGAACTGCCGGACAGAGGTGTACTACTACAAGAAGATTAATTCTGCACAATAAAATCAAAGATGAATTTTTGGGTAATTATAAATTGTCATAAAATATATAATAACATGGTTTGAAAAATCTATCACTTACAGGAAGACTCAAAACGGCATTCAAAAGCATCCTGGGAAGAATTGGAGATCCGTTGGAGGATGGGACACTGTATGGACCATTACACAATCAACAAGCAGTCGATGCATACAAGGTAATTGAAAAAATATTAAAGTTCAAAGATGACGTAAACAGTTTACCCAATGAATTGTTTTTCCTGGCAGGAAACTATCCGTAAAGCAATAGAGAGTGAAGGAAAAATAGAATTTGGTGGAAAACAAGTAGAAAGACCAGGTTTCTATGTTGAACCTACGATCATTTCCGGTTTACCTATAAATTCGGAAGTCGTGCAACACGAGACATTCGCTCCGATCGTTTATATATTCGAAGCGAATTCTCTCGAGGAAGCCATTGCTCTAAACAATAACGTAGAACAGGGATTAAGCAGTTCTCTGTTCACTAAAAATGTAGGCAGCATGTTCCAGGTAAATTAAAAGTTCACTCCGAATGAGGATCTAAATACAAATCCATTATGAACGTCTGCACCACGTTGCTATATGCGTATAATTATTTGTTCCTCAGTGGATTGGACCGCATGGATCAGATTGCGGAATCGTTAACGTAAACATTGGTACCAGTGGAGCCGAGATTGGCGGAGCGTTTGGCGGAGAAAAAGCAACAGGCGGAGGCCGAGAAAGCGGAAGCGATGCTTGGAAACAATACATGAGACGGGCCACGGTAACCATTAATTATGGAAATGAACTACCCTTAGCACAGGGTATTAAATTTGAATGATTTAATTATAAGTAGAAACTGTAGGATAAGTGAATGTAAACTGAGAAGAATGTAAAAATATTTTTTTACCACGGATAAAAACTTAAGAAGATAAATCGAAGCGTACAAAGTCAACTTCTATGTCTACTGAACTTTTTTTATGAAACTTATAAATACGGGGCAGGTCGTATCTTAACTCGGCAATGACTTTACAGTTAGCCCCAAGTCTTGATCCCCTCCTGAGGACATGTTTACGAGTACTTGTCTTGTGCAGGGAGTAGACTGTATTACGTGCGAGTCTCATCGCAATTTCTAGAAACTTCATATCCATTCCAGAATTGTCTTTTGTACCGAATGGTGGATTCATTATCACTGTGTCAAAGTACTTCTCAAATCTTCCTGAAAGACGAACGCGATTTTGTGTTACTTTCAATAAGATTCGAGATGCACTTTAAGGATACGAACCTGGTAGGTATTCCAAAATGTCGCACTGAACGGCATCCACGTTTACTTCAATCTCGTCGCGATTAGTTTGTAATATTTGAAGTGCGTCTGGATCTATTTCGAATCCCACAACGTGGCTAGCACCTAACAGTTGGGCTCCTAACGAGAGAACTCCACATCCTGCACCCAAGTCAGCAACGGCACGATTTTCCAGATCATCATATTGCATTTGAGCAGTGTATAACATGTGTGCTCCGATGTGGGCACTGGTGGCATATTGCTCTAGTGATATTTTTGGTTGATCAAATACTTCAAGCTCCTGGAGACATCCTTCCAGCTCTGCTAGGCGTAGCTTGGCCATATTGTTTAGGATGAGTTAAAATTTAAGCTTTGGTGTGTTTTACTGAGCGAGCAAGTCACTTGCTATCAAATCGAGGTAGAACTGGTAAAATGAGATTTCCAAAGGAGGAGTCTTGAGTAACAAAGTATCCTGTCGAAGCAGCATGAGCATTGTGGAGAGCAGCTCGTTGGGATGCACTCATTGTTACTCCATCGCTTGCTGCTGCTGGGGGCTAATTTCATAATCTTGATATTAATTTTCATAGTTATTAATATAAGGGAAAAGTTATTATCGTAGATCCTCTCACCAGACTGGATGCTGAACTTGTTGGAGTAGCGGCTAGAGGAGTACCAAGATATGGAGTGACAACCTGTTTCAAAAGCTGTTGTTTCTTTATCTGCAATTCCTCCAAGATCTTTCTATTTTGTAGCTCTGAAAAGAATAAACGTTTCTGTCTTTCTTCCAATCATCGATCCTACCCAAACCATAGAGAAATTAAATAAAAATACCTCTTGAATTAGGTTGTGGAAAAGCCATGAAATCCAATGTTCTATAATAACAGCAAAAAACCTTGAATACTCTTCGCACATCACATTTTATTTGAAAATAAATCAAAACGATTTATTAAATAAAGTATATCAAAAATCAAACAATCACCTGTGCAGCTCAAAATAGAAAGCCGACAAAGACAGGTTAAGTGTATAAAAAAGCAAACACGTTCAGTCCCAAACTTCTTAAAGAATGATCCGTTTCGATTATCCTTATAATATTCTATTTAAGCCTTAAAACTACAAATTAATATGAATAAAATCTTAGCCCAAGCATCTTTCATGTAGTATACATTTCGAAGCAGTTTTATAAGAATATAAAGGAGGGAAATTCAACCCTAACCCGTATCTGTCAACTGACTTCTCAAGCGATTCAAACGTAAAATATGGCACTCTAGGCAAACTAGCTCTATGCCGCATGAACTCAACGAACTACACAGTGGTAAAAACACGAGATCAGAGCCCAAAGAGCCTCTCGATCGGTCAAAGGGCTGAACTGCTCATCTTTGCAGCGAGTCGCTTCAAGTTGACGTCACAGTCAAGATCGAGCAGCAGAGTCCGAGTGGAGAATGGAGAACGCATGCGCCAGCAGGCGCCACCTCGCGAACAGTCTAATCGCAGAAGTGATTCCGAAGAGTCCCTTCGCGGTCGTGTTTCCCGGTTTTCTTCGTATTTTTCGAGCCAAGAGGTGCTCCCCGGTTGTCGCATTGTCGTGAAAACGTGAGTAATATTTCTCGCACCTTATAAAGCATCGAAACCGCGAAACCCATGTCTTTGAACGGCAATCCTTAACTTTTATTTTCACGGCCAGACGTGACGGGTCCTGGCAAAATGGCCGTACTCGGTTTACAACAAACGGTTGTTTCGCGTTTGACCGATGATTTCACGCTCGTTCCGTTATTGGTGCTTTAACTTATCGACACTCTCGCGTTCTTCTGGCTTGGCTCAAGGAACCTCTTCTTACGCTTAGATCCCTTAACGTATGTCGACCGGCTAGGATATTTTAGACGATCGTTGCTCGTCGCCTTGAATTGATTTTTTCGCGAGTTACCGCTTGCGTAGTATTGCCACGGTTCTCTCACCTATACCAGATTCTTCTTAGACCAAACCATATGTAAATGACTAAGGAATTTTAACCTTTGCTCCGAAACTTTTATATGACGATCACATTGTCTTTCTCTTTCACTCTCGATCTGCCTATCTCGCTTCTTACCAGTCGCGAATCATCGACGATTCTTCGACGCGCATTTATCTCATCCTCGTCTACTTTGACAACGTCGTTTACTTTAAAGCACACATAAGTGCGCGATCCCAGCCGAAGAAGCTGTCAAAAAGCTCGATTAACCTAGGACTAATCTCAATGGCCATCCTCTTGAGAGCGTTTATGTACTCGCCGCCTACCTTACTTTCAATGGCCACTTTCGTGGGCCTAGATTACACTCTTCAGGTTGTATAAAGAACCGCGGCAACGTATTCCTAGTTCATTAATTTCTATTAAATAAAGCAAAGGCCGACATGTGCTGTCCAATGGACAACTCGCGGAATTGACAGGAAAATTCATTCGCTCCTCGTGCTTGGAGCGTTGAGTCGTTAATACGGAAAGACTCGTTTGTGCTTGTGGAATCCTGATTAATATAAAAAGAAAAAAGAACCTGAAAAACTTCTGCATTTGGGAAGAACGCAAGTGTTGAAACATTCTCGTCGAACGTTATTCTCGATCCTCTTCTGCATGCACAGAGTCCATGCCACACGACAGCCGTGACGCATCTTATTTAGATAAAGGACGCTTTATTGCAGCCAGCATGAAAGATCATTTTTTCTAACACCTGCTTACCATCGTTCCTTATCTCATAAAGATAATCTTTAAGGATTTTAGTCATTTTTCGCAAAGCAAACCCGATTCTTGAATCTCAGCTACCCATCCTCTAGAGAAATAGCCTGTACGAGTCGCGCATTTCCAAAAACCGTTCTACTAATCTCGGGATCCAGTGGTACCTCGTAAGAAAAAAAAAAAACAAAGTAATTACGCAACCGGAAATTCGAATTCATTGTATAGGAAAGTGGCAATAAATATTTGAGTGCATCGCAGGAGAGTGGACGGGGGGGTTGAAGGGCGGGGGTGGCCGCTCGGGAGTTTGGGGCTGAGATATTGATTGCAGAACGTGTCTCACGCATCATCCACATTGCGCGCCGAATCGGCCCTCTCTTAGCGATTGTCAAGGTCTTCTTTGAGGGAACGACGCCCCATTTTCTTTCGCTGAATTTTCCCCAAAGATTCGACCCTAAGGAACACTCGCGATTTGGATCTTTCGAAATAGTCGGGTGGGTTGTAGCTTGCAGGCGCCTTCAGACTAGTTGAATTTCAAACACGAAGCTGATACAATGTGCAAATTTTTAATGCGATATAGAAGATAAAAGAGATAGACAAGATGATATCCTATCTTGTTCCTTGTTGCATATGTTTCAGGTTACCGTAATGGCAGGACATTGAAATCGAGCTGGCTGGAGAGTCTAGTCGTGCTCATCCGAATTTTCGCCCAGGAAGCAGCCGGATTACACGAGGATCATGAAAATGGTGTTGTCTCAACGTCAGAGGGAGGAGTTGTAAGTCGAGACGCGATAAATAAGGCGGCCATTGAATATTGCCAGACTCCATGGGAACCAATGGAGGATCGAAGGTCGAGGATCAATAATTTACAAGTGGCTCAAAGTGACTGATCAGCTAGAAAACACCTGAGCGCCACTGGCGGTTGTCAGGCATATTAACAGCAAATTTTAAAATAACTTTGGATATTTGAGAATAGTCTTGGTCTGTTGTCATCGTTAAGGGAAACACCAGGCAGAGGGTGGATTGTGCTGCTGGGGTGCTGCTCTGGCGGTGAGGGGTGCTGAGGGGTCGTTCGCCGAGCAGGCGCGTTGCAGAGGATCGATACCAGGGGACGAATTACGTGGCGGAGAGGAATAAAAAAAAAAAAGGGGGAATCGCGCCAGCATCGATCGGTCTCTTCTCTATTTGCTTGGGCATACCTCCCCTTTTACCAAGTCTAATCAACCTCTTTGCTTCGTTAAGAGAACCTCTGGACGCTCCTGACTGCTGAACGACCCTAGACGTTGAAGAAGAGAATGTCCTGTAGAGAATTACCGAGGCACCCTCTGCGACGGTTTCCTAGAGTCTTCCAGAGAGCACCAGGTGCTCGATGTGAACGCCATGACTGTCTCCATTGTGTAGGAATTAAAATGACTTCCCTCATTATTCTTCACGGGAATCTTCGAGTTGCGCGCTCTGGTCGTCCTGGCGAATCTTAATTGCAGACAGCGCGTGTGATGGTAATTGTGTCAAGCGGCAAACGATAGGCGAATCCGCAGACTTGTAGTGGGAGAAACGACAAAAGCAGCTGCCACTCGATCCACTAGGACGAAGGCCTTTCACCCCGAGTCGTACCGGCTTTGCCCGACTTTCGATCTCTTTCCCACGTACTCCAGTGGTTCCCGTGTTGTTCCTATAGAGAATCTGCAGAAGGAAGGCGAACGGCACCTTAGATCTATAGCGGGTGTTCCTAAAGTAATTTAAAAAAAATATTACCACTTGCAGAAATAAGGCGATCGCGGACTACCTCAGTACCAATGGCTATCAGGATGCGCTGGAAGCGTTCAAGAAGGAGGCTGATATGCCCGGTGAGGTCGAGCGCAAGTACGGCGGTCTCCTTGAGAAAAAATGGACATCCGTTATACGACTGCAGAAGAAGGTGATGGAATTGGAGTCGAAACTCTCTGAAGCCGAGAAGGAATTCATTGAAGGAGCACCGACGCGAGGAAAGCGATCGCCGACCGAATGGATACCACGACCGCCAGAAAAGTATTGTCTAACTGGACACAGAGCTCCCATCAACAGAGTCATCTTCCATCCAGTTTTCAGTCTGATGGTCTCAGCGAGCGAGGATGCCACGATCAAGGTGCAGGACAGCGATTCAATCCTAAACTATCATACCAGCTCAATCTGACATTCCTTTTCTGATCTCATCTTCTCTGTTCTGCCCTGGTCTCGACACAGGTATGGGACTTCGAAAGTGGCGAATTCGAACGAACGCTCAAGGGCCACACGGACAGCGTCCAGGACGTGGCGTTCGATGTCTCCGGGAAGCTACTAGTTTCCTGCAGCGCGGACATGTCCATCAAGCTCTGGGACTTTCACCAATCCTTCGCCTGTATCAAGACCATGCACGGGCACGATCACAACGTGAGCTCGGTGTCGTTCATGCCCCAGGGTGACTTCATAGTGAGCGCATCGCGAGACAAGACCATCAAGATGTGGGAAGTGGCAACAGGCTATTGCGTGAAGACGCTCGTCGGTCACAGGGAATGGGTGAGGATGGCGCGAGTAAGTCCTTGCGGCGAGCTCATTGCCAGCTGCTCGAACGACCAGACCGTAAGAGTCTGGCACGTAGCCACCAAGGAGACCAAGGTAAGTCGCTATTAAATAGACACCCAGGTCCCGCTTCCTCGACCCAGTCGTCAGCTAGGTTACCCAGTATCCTGTACAATCACCTTGTCCCAGGTCGAGCTAAGGGATCACGATCACGTGGTCGAGTGCATCGCGTGGGCACCGGAGAACGCGAGGGCGTCCATCAATGCCGCAGCTGGTGCCGACAACAAGGGTGCCCACGAGGGTCCCTTCCTGGCATCCGGATCCCGGGACAAGACGATTCGCGTCTGGGACGTCGGAGCCGGCGTCTGTCTCTTCTCCCTCCTCGGACACGACAACTGGGTCCGCGGCATCGTCTTCCACCCTGGTGGCAAATTCATCGTCAGCGCATCCGACGACAAGACGCTACGAGTCTGGGACACGCGCAACAAACGGGCAATGAAGACGCTCGAAGCGCACGTCCACTTTTGCACCTCTGTCGGTAAGTTCGCTCTCCAACTCTCCACATTTTCGTATTACCTACCTGAACCAGCCAGACCACCGATTCACGTGTGGATCCTCGCAGATTTCCACAAGAACCATCCGTACGTGGTGAGCGGTAGCGTGGATCAGACGGTGAAGATTTGGGAGTGCCGCTAGTCACCGAACTTTCGAATTTTCTTCAAGATTTCGCGACACTGAGTTGAGCACAGGGGGAGACGCGCGAGTCCAATTCTGTGAAAATGGCCGAAAGAGTAAGCTGCTACAAAAGCTATCGTACATACTACTACTACTACTACTACAAATATTATAATTATAATTATTATACAACACATAAACACATACGGTTAAGAGCTCTTTAATTAATTTATAATAAAGTATAATTAGTTATTAATATTATTATACACGCCGTATACGTGTATATGTATAGACGTGTGTGTCCGCGCATGCGCAAACGCCACGTGGAACCGCGTGTGTACGTATACGTGTGTCGCTTCGACGGTAACGAATTATACGAACGATCAGTACGGAATGGATCGATTAACGAGGCGATTATGGAGACGTAGCCGAGGAGGACGATTTACGATCATCGTCTTCAGCATCGATCATTCTCCTACGGTTCTCGACCTGTTTCGCCTGTATTTCCTTCCGCGCGCGCGTTCGTTCGGCCACGAATTTTACTTTTTATCATTCGCGCTGCTCGATGACGTCACGACCTTCCGAAACGTCGATTACGTTAATGACCATTCAGACGAAGGAAGACAGCAGCGCGTAGGCGATCGTCGGGCGTCTGTTATCGAGCTGAACTTCACTGTCGGTCGAGTAAAACTCAACGACTACTAGAGTACAATCTACATCGCGACCAGTAATCGTAACTGACGAGACTTCGGAATCCACGTGCTGGTAAATGTCCTCCTCGAGCTCATCTCGGACCTGCAAAGGAAGCTGCGATATCGCAATAACGATTACATTTACAACTAGGATGCTACCACTCTTTCTTTATTTATATACATACGGATATACCATCGCAACACTTATACCTATTACGAGGAATACGATTAATAATTAATAATCAACCTTACGATCGATTATTACGATTCACTGTATCACGGATCAATTTGTACTTTCACCACCAGAGGGACGACGCTGCAAGTCGAGACACGAGTTCGAGTCGGGTATTCTTGTTTTTTTTTTCTTTTTCTTTTTCTTTTGCCTATTCTACTTTCTCCTCGAGTCTTCATAGCTTGTCTCTCCGATTTGACACATATTTTTACACTTTCTTATTGTTCCTGGGCTTTTTTTTTAATCTGTCTAGCGTCTGCCTACGGTAGCCTATCTTTTTTTTAATACATCTTTCGCTCATTTGTTCTTTTAACGTACAGCGGATAGGATTGTTTTGCGTACGTGCATATGGAGAGCAGGTGTATATTGTTTTTGAGAAATTTATTTTCGGTACATACCAGTGAGGCTGTCGCTTGTATTGCCAAGACGTCTTGACGTGATTTTCTAAATCACTCGAAACTTGTGCGACTCCGGTCGAGGAGACGTAAAAATTCGTTATCTCTGCCTTCTCTCGTTTTCCTTTTTTATATGTCTTTGAATCTGCTTCGTTCGATTCACATTTGTTAATTCCGACTGTCTTCGTACTCGCTGATACATTAACCTCGTTCGCGTTATTAAACGAGCCGAAGACACGCCGACGTGACAGGTCCAAATTGCTTTTGATGCTCTTCTCCGCGGGAGAATTAATGGAGGAAAGGCGGACGAGTTTTGAACGGAATCCGACGAGCCAAGAACCTTCCGCGCATGCGCGTTGCGCCGAGGATCATTCGCGGAAAATAACGGAAGAAGATCGAACCGAGAGAATCCAGAGAAACTTGACTTTTCGTCAGAGCTCGGCGTCCGATCGACGTGCATTATTAATAATAAATAATTGATTAACATAAAGCGAGCGTCGCGTTAACGGAGCACGAGGAAGAAAGTTAATTGTGAAAATCGACGTGAAAGTGCGATGCGCGTAAGAGACGTTGCTAATTTTAATTATCGAAAACGCAACGCGTATCAATTCTCGTAAGAAAATCGTTGCTCCTGTAGCTTTTCCTTTTTCGAACGGGTTCCGTAAGAAAATTTCAAGAAAATGCCCCGCGTATAATTATACTAGGAACGTATTTACCGAAGTAACCACTAGCTAAGGGTAGTGCAAAATCTAAAACGTAGTTAACAAGAAAATGGAAGTAAGGGGGAGTGGAGGAGATGCAGTTTCTTTCTTTTCGATTGTATGTATAAACGAATGTTCACGTAACCCGCGATTCTCTTGGTCTCGGGCCACGTTACTGCGATTAATGCGAAAGGAAGAAGGAAATAGGCGCAGACATAACCAAGAAAACACTCGCACGAGAAAGAGATTGACAGGCGACTTGCAGGAGCTATGACAGGTGATGATGATTAATTAAGAATGAATTATCAAACGGTATGTTAATTGTTTCCTCCATTTTTGTCCCATGTTTCACTATCCGAACCAAGTCCCTCCCTCCCATCGATAAAAAAAAAAACAAACACAGCTCTATCGATGTGGTACTAAATTATTTTGGTGAATAATAAACGAAGTTGTCACTGATTTCGCTCGATATCTGATCCCTTGGATTGATTGTCAACAATTATCCTACAATTTTAGGCCTCGATCGTCCTCGCCGAGTGCTTTGGTGTTTTTAGGTTAAACTGTCAGAATTTATTGCATCCTGAAGGAAGCTATTGTCGCTCTAATCGATTCGGAGGACATATACCAATGAACGTACGTGGGCCATAAATCCGATAGCTCCTTGTAGAAGATAATATTTGTCGCCATTGGTCCAGGATGCTATTTGGCTGTATTTAGAATCTGCGTGATCCTCTCCCTCTATTCTCAAAATCTCCAGGTCGCCATAACAGACAGTCCTAGCAGCTTTTTTAGTACTATTACTAAATACTTATTACGTACTATTAGTACTCACCGTTTATGGCATGAGTGTTCTTAGTTTGGCTTTTGTACGCGTCCCAGCGATAACACTTACGTTTAACACGTTAGAAACGTCACGAGGGCCGATTTATTGTCGATGATCTGTAATGTCATTCGATGCAGTAAACGTGCTGTCGATAATTAATAATTACTGTAAGGGAGAAGAAAGGGAAAGGAAATATTAAATGAAAACCTGAAAGTAGCCAGCGACCCATGGAAACTTCTTAAGGAAAGACTATATTATACATAATAAAGGCACCGCAGCAGCATACGGAAACTTTAATGTGTTTCCAATATTTTCTGTATTATTAGAACAGTATAGCCTGCAGTGTTTTTCTCAAAGGAAAAAAAAAAAATTATATAATAAAATGTAGTGAAGATTTCGTATACGCACTTCATAATGTATCGAGAAGTATAATATAATAAGTTTCACTAAAAGTGGTGTTTTACCGCATTATTAGGTGACATGAGTATATTGTGAAATGTGTAGAAAGTAATGTAACGTGTAGACAATTTCACGAAGTATCCTGAGAAATTGTCAACTGTGTGAATTTCTTTTTCGAAGGCTTGAACGTCCATTTTCTTTCTTTCGTTTCGATACGTAATAAGATCGCCTAAACGAACAGTGTATTTTTGAAAAGTTCCGATATCACCCACATAAAAGTCTCGTGGAAGTATTTGTCTCTGCAATATTCTAGCACTTTTAATGAGATTCATTTCGCCTATTTATGCCGATTAATATATTTTATTTGCGAATATGTACAATACAAACATTTGCCAATACAAATTCTTCGATCATTTTCTTTACGGACTTACGTAGAGTCCCGATCATCGTATCAGCATTCGCACGACGATCCTTTTTGTTAATTGAAGTATTCAGAGAATAAGAGAAGGGCGATATGTTGTCAGGAAGGAATCTGATAATTTTGCGAATGAGAATATGCCTTCGTAGGCACGTACGTAACGTTACTTTGTCACGAATCTTTTGCTGTTTTCGCGTGTCGCTTAACTACCTCGCATGGGAACCACTGTAAATATTGAAAACCACTGAACACGTGGTACCTGTTGTTATGAAGGTTTAGCGGTCGGATGATTTCGATTTGGTTCAGTTTAGTTTCTTCAACGATCTTTGAAAGAGATGAGCGTTTAGTATACTTTTAGTATGAGTTGATCGTACCAGTTGACCTTTTGCGTGATCTTCTGTTGTCCTGACATTTTTCTATAATTTTCTGTTCGGTCTTGGGATTAGGTAGTTAATAACGTCTTTTGTGTCGGACCTCAGATTTATTGGATTTACCTTTATAATTGAAATTAAAAAATCATGAACGACGAAGAGGTTTTGACTCTGCCGGATACTCAAAATGCTGATGGGGTGGTGATCACACAAGAAGCATCGCAACAGAGACAGGTCGCTTGGGGTCGATTATGGCGCAATAAGTATGTTCAGAACAATGTGGGTAAGTTGGAGGATCTTCTTCCTTTGCTTACTGTGTATCTACTGTTATTTTTGATAATTCTACAGATTTGATAAAAGACGAGTATACTGTGGGACGTTCGGCGAGCTGTGATATATGTCTGACGAAGCAAAAATTGAGACTTCAATTGCTCAACATTGTCAGCAAAGTACATTTCAAGATTAGTAGGACATATTTGAGTGACTGCGAGCAGGATCCGATTGTGTATTTGGAAGATTGTAGTCACAATGGTACTTACGTGAACAAGACGTTGGTTGGTTCAGGAAGACGAGTCGTACTTGAGAATAACGATGTCATTTCCATCTCAAT
The DNA here is from genome assembly GCA_030142285.1 of Calameuta idolon. NCBI lineage: Eukaryota > Metazoa > Arthropoda > Insecta > Hymenoptera > Cephidae > Calameuta > Calameuta idolon. Next base: position 190,159 of record JARQSV010000579.1, on the reverse strand, counting down.
ACCTGGCTTCACTGGTAGATATTTCATAGTACGCTATAAGTTTAATTTTTTCTATGAGTATTGATTCTATATCCACTTTCTTTATGGAAATAGCATATACCTTTATGACTACGAAAGCACTTGATGGCAGTGGTTTACCATCAGTATTGAAACACAAGTATGCCATCTCTCGAACATTGGGAACAGGTGCTTGTGGCACAGTTAAGTTGATATTTTCTAAAATTGGATGTAAAAAGTATGCAATGAAAATGATAACCAAAAAAAGTCAAGCATCAAATGGAGGCAAGCATCCTTTAAACGATCCAGAAAAGATTATGAATGAAGTTAGAATTTTAAAAGCTTTAAAGCACGTAAGTAAAACTATCTTGTGCGCTTTCGCAATCTTCTGTTGTCATCCAAGGATATAGAAAAAAGAAAAGTTATGTACTTACAGCCATGTATAATTCGCATGGAAGAAATTGTTGACACTCCGTCCACAGTATATATAATCCTTGAACTGATGGAGGGTGGTGAGTTATTTGAAAGAATTCGCTCGAAACAGAGACTATCTGAAAAATGTGCTAAGCTGATATTTTATCAAGTCATTCTTGCCGTACACTATCTTCATGAAAGTGGCATAACTCACAGAGACTTGAAGGTACATATCGTCATCCTAATAACATTTTCATTCATAAAGCTGTCTCTATCGCCAATCCTACGTTTTACAGCCAGAAAATATATTATTGGCAAACGATGACGACGTAACACTTGTTAAAGTATCTGATTTCGGTTTGTCCAAACTGCTGGACGCTGAAACAATGATGAAAACATTCTGCGGTACCCCTATGTATGTTGCTCCTGAAATCTTATTGACAGGCGGCAAAGGCGCATACACTAAGCAGGTAATATTTTGACAAGAGATTAAATCAAAAACAGATAATAAATATCTACCATGCAAAACAATATTTAAGGTGGACGTGTGGAGCTTGGGTGTGATTTTGTATTGTTGCCTAAGTGGTCGTGTACCTTTCAACATGCATCACACAAAGATAAGTCTACAGGACCAAATTGTCAGGGGAATGTATAATTTTCCTCCCGTATTCGATCACGTCTCAGAAAATGCCAAGAACTTGGTACGAGTAATCCCTTTTACATTATTCTCCTCTCAAAAACTTTGACGCAAGAGACAATTCTAATTAATAAACTTCTTACAGATCCGTAGTATGCTCACGGTTAATCCAGGAAAACGTATTACTATTAGTAAAGTACTGCTGCATCCTTGGCTTCGCGACCGCGAGATGCGCGAAACCGTTAATTCTCTTATCAGAGAAGCCCACGACGAAAATTCTTCGCCAACCAGTCGAATCCGTTACGGCGAGTGAAGAATTTAATTGTCGTTGGTGAAAATTATGAAAAAAGCTTCAAGGACTTTCCAAAATGACTGATAATAAATTCTTATTAATTTCGATACGGTAATATGAATAATTTCTATATTTTCAAAATAAATATAATTCTTTATAATAATATTCTTTAAGTACAAGTCGGGGGGGGGTCTATCTAAAGTACAATGCAGGACACACTGACGATGGATTTACCTCATCCAATGAATACGCTGTTAGAGGACTTTTTTGATATCTAATAATTCCTAATACATTATAATTTGATAATAAATAGTTGTACGTTCGTTAAGCAGTCTCTACAGGATCTTATGAATCTTTACCTAATTCTAAATGGCCGTCTAGCCTGTCGGACGGGCATTCGTTATCAAGAAAAGGGAGCAGCATATTTGCGCGTACACGGAATGAAATTCATTTTATTTAAAACACATGATTATCAACGACGCAGTTAACGTCTTCAATCATGAAATTAAATATTGATTTCACAAGAACGCATCCTGTTATTCCTCCCTGCATGGCACCTCTTCTTTTCCTCCACATGGATTTGGCAGAGGAGTTTCCAGATCGGGACACTTCTTTTTCGCGAGACCCACGAGTAATCGTTTTATCTGGGCTATGGCTTTGCCAGGATTCAATCCCTAAAATTCAAGAATGCTCAGTAAACTTAATTCGCGACCCATCAAACGAAACAAACTTTAGGACACGTCTTGGTGCAATTGAAGATGGTTTGACACCGAAAAACCGAATAAAAATCTCTCAACTTTTCCAGTCTCTCTTTGTCTGCAGTATCTCGAGAATCAATGATCCACCTGTAAGCCTGTAGAACAATAATTCATAATACTTAAACTGCATTGAAATGTAAATTAAAATTGAAACCTGCAGAAGAACGGCAGGGCCCAAATAATGGTCTCCAAGCCACCAATATGGAGGACAGGCATAAGAACAGCATCCGCAGAGTATACACTCGTAAACTCCATTAAGATCGTTACGATCGTTTTCACTCTGTAAAATTTGTCGAAGCCCAGTAAAGTTATCTTCGCCTTTTCTCTTCAGCCACGGATCAATCAGACGATACTGTTTCAAAAAATGACTCATATCCGTCACCAGATCCCGAACAACGTACATGTGCGGTAGTGGATATATTATCAACGGCTTTGGCTCATCTGGTTTCACCTTCCTGCGACGTGTCGGTAAATTATCACGAAATTGTAATACGCAAGACTAAAGTTTAATAACTTCTTTTACGTTAGACAGGCCAAAGTATTAACGCCGTTTATATTCATCGAACAACTGCCGCAGATTCCCTCGCGACAGGATCTGCGAAACGATAATGTCGGATCGTATTCCTGTTTTATATAATGTAACACGTCCAGCACCATTGTTCCACAATTATTTAAATCCACCACGAATTGTTGCACGAACGGTTTTACGTTTGGTTTTTCCGGACTCCAACGATAGACTCGTACCTTCTTAAGTTTTGGACGTGGTTTTATGATGCTCTGTAAAAGAAGAAAAAAGGTACAGGCAAGAATTTATTATTCTTTAAATCGCATACTCGAATTTTTAACTCAAGAAAACTGACTGGTCCACTCTTTAGACATTCCTTGGCCATTTCCTTCTCAGACGTCATAGGCATTTTGGTAGACGACGTAGAAAATAATCTTTTCTCGAACGAGATTATTAAATTTTTCATTGAAATTCTCCTTCCCGACGGAAGATTCGCAAGGCC
>JARQSV010000579.1:152611-176001 GCA_030142285.1 Calameuta idolon | reverse complement strand
GTAAGTCTAACCTGAGCAAGAGCCAGATCATGAATCCAGGAGTCATTAGGGTTGTAATTCGGATGCTGAACGATCCTCTGTACATTACGTGTAGTGCCTGGCAGATGAAGATGATACGTACCAGCTAGCCAGTAGTAAAGTCCAGTATTATTGACGGCACTGGGTCAATGGTATAGAAGTAAGTTTAGAAGTCACATTGATCCTATCCTTATCAGCATATCAAAGTAATACCTGTTATCGTTACTTACCCCAGGACACACCCTGCTGAAGTCAGTACCCAATTTTCAGCTATCAAGGATCCCGCGCACTGATGCAGATGCATGATGGAGGCCCAGGACGTCAATCCCAGGGATAGAATACCAGGAAACTCATGAGGCTCTGTCAATTCTCCATTGACAATTCTGTCAGTCGGATGATCCTCGCTGTCAATATTGACAGCCACACCTGTGGTGAATGTCAGAGCTCCCACCACAACCAATAATTGCCATGCTCTCTCTGACATAGTTTACCAGGAAATGAGTCTGATGAAACTAGAACTGAGTATCTGTGTCTGCACTGATACTAGAAATTTCATTATATCAGTAGACCCGTCGAATCCACGTTGATCGATGCGTTCCAATTGTACTCCAGTTAATCCAGTAGCCAGTGCCAGGGAGTTTGGGGATCTAGAAGTCTTTGAAGACCAATAAAATGCCATCTAGATCCTTTCACTGAATTTATTCAGGACCATTCGCAGCGGCGTCTTCCCTGTTGGATCTGGATTTTCGAAAATTGCAAACCCACAACCGTCAAGCTATACTCCCAGTGAACGCCCGAGGATTCGAGAGTGCCCGGCTAAGTTTAATGGCCCATAATTCATTGTCTGCGTACATATATGTATAAAATATTATTACACTCCCGTGGAGTTTCACACGGCAGTTCCAGCCAGCTTTGGCTGTGAGTATCCAAGTACTTCCATGCCGCATGCACTGAAACGGGACGCGCACCAAGGCAAAGGCTCTGCACGTACGTCCACATGGAGTATTATATTATAGAAAAGAAGGAGCCCTTGTCTCTCTTTCGCGCCAGTGCAAACAAGGCGCAGCGTGTCGCAGAAACTGTGGCTGCTGGCTAAATAAAAAGAATTCACCGCGCTACAAAAGGACGGGGTGGGCTGGAAGTACGATTAAAAAATATTATAAAGCGAACCAGCGCGGTTTGCGGTTACACGTGATGCCGTAAGACAGTCTGGATTTTTGTTCTTTAACGATAAGCGTATGTGTATATGATCATTTTGAAAAATCCAATGGAATTCTATTGTCTGCAAAAGGAAAGAGAGAGAGAGAGAGAGTTTATTATTTGTATTTATGCAATTAACGTTAGAATTAAGAAACGAGAAGGAGGAACCATAAAAATTATTTGAATGAACTGTAGAAACTACCTCGCGCTCTAACCGTTATCCGCCAAATGAATCTCTCCGAGGCAGTTGGCCCGAGGCGTCTCGCGTTCCTTTCCTTCTCTTTTCTCTTCTCTCTCTCTCTCTCTCTCTCTCTTTCCCTCTCCATCTTTCTCTAGACTCTTGATTCTCTTGACTCTCCACTGTTCTCTGCCGACCCCGCTGCTCCCTCGACGATGCCCCACCGCCAGGTACGCCGTACGAATTTCGTGGATGGCGCGACCGAGACTCTCTTGGAATCCGAAGGAAGAAGAGGCAAAGTCTTCTTTGGTAGCTTCTTCGAAGTTTCTCCGTTTCCATGGAAAAAATAAGAGAAAGAAAGAGAAGGAAGGAAGATTGGGACCCAAAGAATTCCGTTATACCCGATACGTTATACGTATGGGACACACACCTGTCTACGTTCCTGGTGTCATCATTGTCATCCTGATCGAAATACGTGTCTCATCTGGGATCTGTCTTATAATCAATAGGACTTTGTTCCTGGACCAAAGGAATCCTACGAATTTTCTTTCTTTACCTTAGTCACTGATAAAAGACTCTTTTATCAATTCTTTATAGTTTTCTCATAATACATTCCATAGGTACACATGATGCATGTACCGTTCACCAGGTCCATCACGTTCACCAGGTTCATCACGTTCATCAGGATCATCAGGCTCACCACGTATACTCCTTGATATTCCTATTCTCTTTCATCTTATTTAAAAGTCCACACACTAGGTTAGACTTCGTGTGAGATCCATTAAATCAGACAGTTGGGATCTTTTACGTTTTTCTAAGCATCTTTGCGTCTCATCAATATACATGGACGCCAGGGCTACCTCAGCACTGGGTAGTTGGCAGGATCAGGTCCACTATTTTTAAACAGTACTTCATCCTAGACTTGGAGCAGAATGAATTCTGAGCTGGTAGCGATCCACTTGGCGGATGAAGAAGTGGCTCCAGGTGAATGAAGTTTTCGCAACGTTAATCTGTAATTGAAGTAAACTGTATGCTTCAGAAAGGAATTGTATAGGTTTTGTCGAAGAGTGCAATTATCAGGACTGCGATATCCTCGAAGACGTCGTACCTACATGACTTTATTTAGCGTTCGACGAAACCGGTTGCAAAGTCACTTTGGCCTTAGGTCCGAACCTCCCCCTCGGAGTTTTACGAGCGGCTTTCAACTTTTAGGGTTCCTGGAATGTTCAGACACTTCTGCCTTATCTCTCGGGTCTCCAGCCACATGCAGCCTGGCATAAAGAAACACCTAACCTATACACTTGATTATTAAAAATAGAAATAACGTACCAGTTAACAAAGATCATTGAAATTGTCCAGAGAAAAGGCTCAGGCTGAACTCTCCATGGTGAATTACACCTTGCGAACGTTCGATAAGTCTTTAAATTCACAGGGCAGACCAGTTATCCGATGTGTGGCACACGCATGGCTCCAGTCAATGTTCACGAAACGCTTGAATTTCATGAGAAAGTTCATTGACTGCTCTCCGGGCAGCAACGTCAAGGTCCCTTGCACGAATCCTGAGTGGCTACACCTACGTTACAAGAAGAAGAAGAAGAAGAAGAAGAAAAAAGAACTGACGATTACGTGGCAAAGTACACAAAATCCCATCGTGGATTAATATCTAGGATAGATAAGGATCGCTCGTACTGTACAGATATATGGAGGATCTATCAGACGTTGACGTCTTCCCCACGACGTCCCAGGGCGTCGAAGGCGTCGCTACTCGTACGACAAGGCGAGGCCATTTATCGTACCGGAGTCGTGTGTGGGTAGGCTGCATTATTGTTGGCTGTTGTTGGCGGCACAAGCGAACCTCCGGCATATCTTAGGCCTCGGTGGAGAAAGTCCCGGGTGTGGCCGTCACTCGTGGATATCATGACAATAGGGTTACGGTCGTCGTCATCCTGCTTCGAGGGGTAGAAAAATTAGAGATTCTTTTCCCACAGGGACAACCGTAATGGCCAATAACGTTCAGCGGTGTCGCCGCTAGCGGAGACATCCGGTACTGAATACCGTTAGAAGAAAAGGGGCATTTCGAAGCGCCTCCTTCGCATGGGACTTGGAAATACATATAGCAGTAGTTAGCTACTACTTCAGCGTGTTACTTGCTCACGACTCCTGCAGGTGGATAATATCTACTTGGCTTCCAACTCCAGTCCGTGCTTCGACGTAGCATCCATGGACCATTGTTAAAATTTTTTTTCCAAGTTATTACACGCCGATATGTAAATGCGTTCCCGCTGCTCTCCCCATCCGCTGCTCCCTTCTCGGGGGGCCTTACGGGGACCCTCTCTTGGCTTCCCGAGGACCGTCTTCAAACGTATGGCTCCCTTTCTCTCTTTCTTCTCTGTGCCTGATGCATCTTTCTCCTTCCTCCGTGTCTCGTCCCCCTTGCTCGCCATGCCATATCTCCATCCTTCTCTCGCCTTTCTATCAGCGGAATCTACCTTGACTCTCCGCGTGCTGGTACTGCTAGTGGACAGTCCTCTCTCCCGGTGTAAGGCCCACTTGGGCCAGGAGACTGAGACGCGACGGGACTCAACGCTCGGGCAGTTCACTGGCGGCAGCGTGTTTTCAGCCATCCTGACTGAAGTGTTCAGTCCAAGTGCGACTCTCGTTGCGTACGGTGCGGGTGCGGACTCTCTGAGCGCGATGATCTTGGCTTACAATTAGTCTCCTTTGATCGCCTGTCTTCTTCGTTTGTTATATTTTATCGGATTAGGAAGATTCGAGCTTTGTCCAGACTCCAGATCACTTTGCACCTTCTTCAATTTTACTCTGTGACCCCAGTCTTTGATCTTCTCTGTTTTATTAGTGGAACATTTGATCAGGATGGATCTGAAGTGTACCTTCGATTGGATCGTACGTCGGATCGTTACTGTATCTTGTCAGACTGATCGTACGAGATAAAAAAGACGTCGTTGTAAAGGCAGAGAGTATCTGCGAAGACTGTTGCAAGGACGGGACCAGAAATATAAATGGAAATAGAGGACATGTCTAGATCAACGTGTACGAGCTGCGAATCAAGATGAGACTGAGTCCTATACTTCTATCGGCGGCTACCGCCTGGTTGGGACGTACCGCAGGACAGTATCTTATTCCAAAGAATGGCGAGGGTCGACCTGAGCTCTCGACAGAGTTTTTCCTGGTGCCCGACGTCTCGGAGAAGAATAGCGTAGCTAACGTGGCCAGTGTCGCAAGCGTGATCAGTGTCCCGGCACCAAACCGAACAATTTCCATCTTCAGAAGCCATCCCGGCCGAACCGGATATCCTGGCGAAGTTCAAGTCTCAGGGGTACCAAGTCCAACCGTCGTTCAACAACCCTTACTCAGGCAGCAGCCGTGGGCTCTTCCTCTGGCAGCCCTGAGCGCAGCAGCGATGTTCCTGATGGTCGGCTTCGAAGTCTTCGTACTGCTGAAGGTTAGTCAGCCATAGTCTGGAGAGAGAAATTACCCGAGTTAATTATAATTTAATGCTCGCTATGAGAACTAGGCGAGACCGTCGCGCCGCAGCTTCTCTGAGAACTCATCAGGGTCAAGGCAGTGTTTATAGATAATGAAAAAAAAAGCGATTAATAGAAAGATCGGTCGATTATCTTCGTTCGCCGATAAGCTCCAATTCTTGCAGTTTCGCCGAGAACGCGACCGCGACCGAGACCTACGATTCGTTTGCTCCGCTGAACCGACCTTTCCAAGCTCTCGCTTTTACAGGCGAGGGCAGCTGCTCCCAGCAGAAGACACTTGTTCCTCGGGCAAGCTCTACTCCTGGGTCTCTTCCTCCTGGCGGGACTCTCGGCAGCTGTCTCGCTCACGCCGAATCCTTTGTCCTGCGCTGCACTTCGACTGGTCGGCCTACCCGCTGCTCTCGTCTTCGCTGCCCTCCTCGTCAAGTGTGTCTTCCTGTTATCATTGAACAGTGGAGTGTACTTGCCAGCTCCTTATCAAGTGAGTACTTGGTTACCTCGAGTAGTCGTTGTCAAGCAGGAACCTCAATCCGGCATTGTTTCAGGCACTGGTTCTGATCTTTGCTGTCCTGGTCCAGGTCGCTATTATCGGCCAGTGGTTCTACGGAGAGCCACCAGCTGTCATCCAGTCTCAGAACTCTGGACTACCCAGCTGCAAGACACCACTTGGACATACAGTAGCGTCCCTCGGGTAAGTGACCGATTACGCACTTATTTCCATATTACGGTCAATTACCGGTACTGTCATTTATCGAAACAGGTACGTCAGCTTGCTACTTGTCGCCGTAGCTTGTTTAGCCATAAGAGCAAGAGGAGTCCGTGACAACTACAGGGAAGCAGCGTTCATCGGGATGGCCGTTGGAGGTTCACTTCCTGTATGGATATCGACCGGGATCGGATCTCTGATAGCATCCGAGGATAACAAAGAAGCCTGGTTGGCTTACGGTCTCCTAGCAACGTCCTTATTCGTGTTCCTGACCATGTTCCTGCCAAAGGGTAGACAGCTAGCTGCTCTGGGTCGGGAAGGACCTGGTGCAGTCCGAGACAGAGAAGAACAGCTGAGCTCCCTACCAGCTAGTGGCTACTCGCCTTCCTTCTTTCACTTCAAACCAGCACCGGGTTCCATCAAGAGGAAGATGCAGTACCAGAGCGCCGGTGGGTACCTTGAAGACGTAAAAAGGACAAAAACGTCAAAGAGAAAAGCCAACCAAAATTTCTTCAAACAACTCGTAATTACAGATCGTGTCGCGTTGGTTTCTTCAGGAATTCCAAATTGCAGTGCGTGCAGGCACGGTGGCAGTCCCGTTTATTCCGAAGGCACGTATATTCCCCATAACTTTAATAGATTAATAATATAGTATAATCTCACCCGTGGAACGATCCGCTTTCTTCGGCGATGCTCCATTCAACCTGATACCCTGGAGCATCTTGATCGACTCTCGAGAAGCATCATTGTTCAGTGAGGTTAAACCAGCCATGAAAATTACCTCTTCCTCCGTAGTCCTTTGATACTATTAGACATCGCTCTTCGTACTTTCACCCACCCAGTATATACCGGAGTAACGTGTACATGGAAGAACAGACGCCATTGCGATACGCACGATAGACGCGTGCTCGTACGCGTCGCTGAAGTGGCCTGGTGCGTAACGTGCATTCCTTTTACCGTAATGCCCATTATTGCGGGCAGCAGGCGGAATACGCTGTGAAAATTAAGGACTCTGAGGTTACTGGCCCTGGACCTGGTGACAATATTCCCGTGATATTAATTACAGCATCCATATGTAAAGTCATAACCCTGGCGTTTTTTTTTTATTTCTTCTTACGTTACTTACAGACGTTCACGGACCCTTGGAAACTTTTGTCATACCGCCAGGAATGTATCTGAGACCCGAGGATGCTGCTGGTAACCTCTACACGACACTCTCGGCGAATCCGAATGTCTTCTTTCAAAGAGCACATCCTGGAATGATGTATTGAATTGGATCCTACGAGCTGGACGTGTCGTTCGTGGGAGCTTGTATATATTTCATTGTGTCTATTGATATTAGAGAATAAGAAAACCTGTGTGGATCACCGGATTGCGACGGTGCCTTAAAACGTGTAATAAAGTACAGCTATAGATCCATAAATTTGATTAAGTACGATTTAAAGTTTTATTCATTTATTATTGGAACCCGTATGCAAAGTGCGCCTTGCGATAGGCAACCGTCTGCGCGCGGTAATTTTATTAGAATTTGAATGCGAATTCGTTAAATCAAGACGTTCTTATTGTTGGGTTAATTCTTTATCTTAATCGGGATTGTCGATAAAACTGCAATTTTATTGTGAAAGTGATTTTATCGGATTCGATTGCGGCTTACTAACTACTTGACCGTCTGAGTATTGACGTCAGGATAAACAGCTGGATTACGGTATGGCGATCCAATTCAGTTTATCGTGACGCGTCTTGTTTGAAAGCAGTGGAAAGCAGTAAGGATACTTGTGCAATGAAAAATGCGGAGACCGATCGAGCTGGAGAATTGACGGGAATTACTTTGTTGGGAAATTATGGTGTTTCTTTCTTCAGTTAATTCAAGATCTTAGACTGCGCTAAGTATTCGATACGTACCAGTGTCATAGATAGTGATAGATAATTGTATATCGTATCGTAACCTGTCCTTGGTCTCTGAGAGTTGCGTAAATTTTACTCCTATGTTATACTGGCTAGGAAATAATAATAAGGGAATTAAAAGTAACGAATTTCCTGTATTTTACGAGGTTCTTAATATATTTCAAGATGGCTGGCTCCAATAGTTCTCTTAGGTGAGTGTTGAAACTTCCATTCTGAATTATAACATTGCTACGTGGTGAAACTTTGTATAGTATGTGCTCTGATGGATGGAGAAAGTGTTTCAGCAATTTTTACAGAGCTTATATGTTCTGCGGTGTATTTATATTACTGGAGTATGCACTTCGATCTTTGGTACATCGTGTCTACCTTGTATTCTATATTTTGGAACAGGTTGTACTTTGTAACGTGGAACGTTGCTACCAAGTATCCTGAGCAAGATGTTCGTCACCTCCTAGGCTTTAATCAGGATGATGACGAGAATCTTCCAGATATGTATATAGTAGGGTAAGCGATGGCATTCCTAGATCTGATACATTTAAAGCAATTTATACTCGTGGAACGTGTATTTCAGATTACAAGAAGTTAAAGCGCAGCCCCAAAATATGGTATTAGATATATTTTTTGAGGATCCATGGACAAGATCCTTTAGGTACGTAATACTTTGATTGGTGCCTCTTCGGAGTGATAAAATAGTAAAGAATTCTTTTTAGGGAAGTATTGAAGAAGCATGACTACGTGAAGATACGTACTCAAAGGCTACAAGGTCTCGTGTTAAATGTATTTTCATTAAGAAAACACTTAACTCATTTGAGACTGATAGAGGCTCAGTATACTAGAACAGGATTTGGAGGGATGTGGGTACGGCCAAAAGAAAAAGAGAATCAATCTTTCGACATGGGTCATGAATGATAAATCGTAACAATAAGAATCTTTTTGTTCAAGGGTAACAAAGGCGCGGTTAGTGTCAGATTAAACTTGTATGGCGTCAGTATATGCATAGTGAACACCCATCTAACTCCCCACGATCATCTGCTGGCTGATAGGATTGCTGATTACAATACCATATTGAAGGAACACGCATTTAACGCACCAGACACTCCAAATATTTTATACCATGAGTCCGTGTCCGTTCCTATTGGCCAAATGCGAACAAAAAAACCAATAGACGAAATAACAGTACCGTATTATGTCCAGCTACGTATTTTGGATTGGTGATTTAAACTTTCGACTCGCTGGCGAAGATCTCACAGCCGTGGACATCGATCTGCTGGTAAAGAAGAGTCAGCTGGACCTGTTAATGCGCAGAGATCAGCTGAGAATAGCCATGGAAACAGGGGAGGCATTCAGTGAACTCACTGAGAGTGAAATAACATTCCCACCGACTTACAAGTATGAATTTGCATCTCAAGAATTTGATCTCAAGTAAGTATCAAAATTATTAATAATCATGGCTCTTGTCCTGAACTCTAACACAACCAATCCTCAGACGCAGACCTTCTTGGACCGATAGAATACTGTACAAAGTTAATTCAGATGTTTACGAGGATGTCAAACTGAAAATTAATCAAATCAACTATAAGAGTCATCCTTGTTATGTACAATCAGATCACAAACCTGTAACAGGGGAATTTGACATAACGGTAATAAGATTTATAAAGAAAAAACAAATATCTCCTACAATCTTTGTATCTTTTACAGATACGACCGGATGTCGAGGATCACGGTGTAGAATTCCAGCCGCTTTCAGCCTGGTTCATAGACGAAGAGAATTCAGTGTCTTACAAGCTCCTGGGTAACTACAAACCTGCCAGTGGTGATTGGATAGGACTCTTCATGGACCCTTTCTCAAACCTGGACGAGTACGTCGTCTACGAGTACGTGGGCAGAGGTAAATAAAGAAAAATATATTAATACACAAGGCTGCGCCTTTTACTGTCAGCATTCTCGAAGTCAAGAAGAGAAAAGAAAATTAAATAAATTTAGGAAAAGCGACAACTATGGCGGAGCCAAACGCCATCACGGAGCGAATATTCTTCAGCGACACAGCTTTAAGGGCGCCCGGGATGTATCGGCTGGTTTACATAACGCAGCAAGACGGTATCATCGGTATTTTAGGTATAAGTCCGTCATTTCCCGGACACAAGAGGCCAGCCTGATCGACAGCCTCGTTCCACCTATAAAGCCTTGATTATTATAGGCTGACTTTGGCGCGATACGCAATTCCTCATATAGTAGCGCGGATATCGGGCACGGGGATAATAGGTTATGTTCACATCTTAGGGATTATTAATAGCTGATAATTTCGTTACAACGAAATCACGAGATCTTTACATCTACACTCGTGCCTGGTTCAACTTTCGGTACCTGCTCTTAAGCTCGGGCCCAATTATAATATTGTACAAAGCACCGAGCGCTGCTACTTAAGCTTCGCTACGCTTCGGAGACGCCATTTTGTCTCCAGTTTTTGCGGGTTCTTTTTTTGTAGTGTGCAACACGAACAACAGTAATCTAAATGCGAGATTCCACGATACCAACTTTACCGGATACGCTTCCGCGTATCTCTGGAAGACTCATTGTCTGACCCGAAAGAGGCGTCGCGTGTTTATGGAACAAAACGTAGTTTATTTTTATGGCGTAACGAATAGCGATCAAACTAGTAAAAGGTGTCACGGTGTAAAAGGAGAATGGAATAAAAAGTATTTTCTAGAAAAAAACAATAAACTAGTCTCTCCTGTCCCGTTCCTTCTTTCTTTCGTTCCAAATAACTGGTAACGAGGAATAGCGTCTTCGAGGAACGTGACACTCACTCTTATTCGGTTCTACGGATGATCCGCATTGCGTCGTAAGATCTTCGCTGTCAAAATTTCGAGAAAGACTCATCACGAGTCCGTTTGTGATTTATTGAGTCATCCTCTGAGGCGGTACTGGGTCAGTGGTTATTGGCAATAAACCCAAGTCAGTTTGATCGACCTCTGGCTCTAGTGCGTCGACGCCTCTTATTTTCTGTATCCTGTGCCAAATGAAATCCCTAGTAGGTCTACGAAGAACAAATAGTCCAAAAACAAGAACTCCCTGGAGTGCGTTCACCAGGTCGAATGCTGACCAGGCAAAGCTGTCACTACCGGTGCACCAGGAGATCAATTCCATAACCCAGTTAAGGCTCATGTGCAAAAATAAGATTACGCATACGATGAATGTCCTTTTGAGACGTTTAAACAACCTCTGCTCCTCCCGATCAGCCTCCTGGTTCCTGGCAAGAAGTCTCAGGTCGATGTCCTTCTGGTACCTAGCTATGCTGACTGCTGTCATTACGAAGAGGACACTGTTGGCCAGGATCAGTAGACCCAGGGGTACGTAGAAATACGGCATGGCGTTACGATCAGCTGAAATCAATGATTGATCATGAAAGTTAGTTCGAAGTCTTTTACAGAAATGTTTAAAAATTTTCAAGTACACCCACATTCAAACCAGCAGCTATGTGCACCGAATTGGGGCTTCACGTAGGAACTAGGAACCGTCGGGTTCAACTTCAACGTCATGGAGATGAGGATCAATATCATTGCAGGTCCCCAACCCCAGACTGAGTAATAAAAAAATAATCTGTTCGACTCTGTGGATCTTCTGCAGGATCCATGCTTCACATGACGTTTCACCATTAACCAGGTCTCTATGCATATCACGTTCAGCCAGAAGAAGCAGGCGACAAATGAAAACTGAATGACGAATGCTGAAAGTCGAATGATTAAGTGGAACTTCTGTTTTGAGTATTGAACCGATACAGGAATTTCTTTGACTGTTACATACCTATCGAGACACAAGCCTGATCGGACAGATGAGAACTGGCTAGTTGTGTAATGGCAAAAGTTGTAAGAGCCAAAGCAAGACAAGCACAGTAATGACACAGAGCCTTGCCATAAATGTCCATGAGCTTCGGAGTGATGTAGTATAGCACTATGGTGGCAATTAGAAATACTGCTGAAATTAACAGACCAAAAGCGTAAAAAACTATCTTGACATCCGCTCTGACGATTTCAGGCTCTGCGAAGGAATACAAATTCAATGTTAACCTTGCAACGAATACAAAATTCAGGATTGCGAAGACATACCTTTTGGAAAACATACTAGCATCCTTAAACCTTGTCCAGGTATTATTTCCATACAGTAATCCTGCCTCGGTGCCAGCATCACAGGCATCGGTAGTGGAACATACACCGATCCATTAGATAGTACATAATACTTATCCTCCTCGTTTGAATTTTCAGGTTCCAGAATGTACCTACGTGAGGAATTCTTTCTATAAGATCAAGACACAAGGGTTTGCGATGACTTATCTTGCAGGGAAATAATCTACCTCTTTTTTTATCCATTTGAACCTACTCGAATCATGCTATTATATATTGGTTATGAATTATAAGAATGTAGTTAACGTAGTACATTCAAATGGATTATGATGAGTAAAATGTATGTCAGTGATTTCCAGTTTTTATTTAATTTAAAAATCATACTAACTTGCCATACTGACATGGGTCACCTACAACAGCCACAAATTTATCTTTCCTTTTTCCTGGATCAAGCAAACCCGTCCTATTGAAGTCATTGAAATACGGTGAAAATATTTCCTCCGGAAGTGACGACGTTGTCTTTGCCTCTTCTGTCTCCATCAAGGACGGCAGGGTGATTGGATCCACACATAAACTTGTCCCTTTATTATCTTTAGTCATTACTTCACCAACCGGGCAGCATTTTCCAACCAGTGGCAGCCTCGAATACTCTTGCGATACCGATTCGTTCTGAAAAATCAAAAAGATACTCGTGACTAGAATAAAGTCCCTGTTTATGTATTTATTTGGCATCGCGTTGCTAAATCAGTTATGAAAAAAAAAATAAATAAATCAACGGTTGATGCTTGGGAAGGCATTTGACATTATTTAAGCCGAATCGAAAATCTAATAAAAAATAAGAACTTTATCTTACGACGCAGCCTAAAATATATTTGCTCAAAAATGTATCATTCAAAAACATATTTCCTGTATTGACATTATTCCGTTTGATGATTTGACGTGATTTCCTTCTACACATGTACTCGGATCGTGCTGGGAGTGTCGGGTTACGATAAGATAGAAGAATTAGAAAAAATAAATCTGCTTAAAAGCCTTGACGATAAATCCAATCGAAAATTTCGACTTGCTCCACCAGGTATATTTGCTGGATTGAAATTTTAATAAGAAATCAATATAAAAATTAAATCATTGATCGATGAAAGATATTTACGATTTTCCGTTTCATCAAACTCTGCGTTGCTCTGCATGACCAGGAGCTGATAACGATCGGCGAATAATAATTCGTGGATTTTGCCGCAGCTATGAAAATCGATCAAAATACTCTGATAAGGAATTTGATATCGGGACATTCGATAGTTCGATTATTAGCCTCGAGCATTATCACGATTTTAATCGAAATACAAATCCGATTCTCTTATCGCAAAGTGGCCAATGGAATTCCTGGGAAGCAAAAGGGAACGGCACTGGTGTGTTTTCAGGAAAACTTCGAATTCACAGCAGGACGGTTATCTGGACAGACTCAGGCTACCAAAATCGATAGGCGCCGTACTAAAAATAATTTTACCAAGAATCGTTCGTCAGCAAATCGTTCTTTTACGAACATTTATGCAATTATCGATAAACAAAGGCGTGTCTAGTATTTTTAGTAAAGCGCCAAAATTTATAACCCATTGAAATCAACCAGGAATCTCAAATGCAATGATGAATCTATGGCAGATACGTTTTTTAAATTAAAAAAAAATCTGCTTAAGGCATAATTAAATGCAAAGTAAGGATATCTGGACATGGACTTGTTGACATTGTTAAAATCTCTTATGAAGAATAAGACTAACCAGTTTGACAACTCGTGCCAATAAGAAACGAGGATCAGCCTAAAATTTTGACTTACCAATGAGAACGAAAAAATCGTAGGAGTCTTGCCGAACGATCCTTGCACGAATTTGGTGCGAAGATCGACGAGGAAGAGGAAACCGAATACAAAGAAATGAGATAACGGAAGCCGACGGAAGAACGACATAGCTTCGCAATAAAGTCACAGAATAAACACTACCGAATCATTAATCCCCGTCAGTCGTATAAAATGAAGTTATTGGAAAACTTTCATAAGATGGTAAAACCAGTTATCAGATAGGAACTGATTAAACCAGCAAAGCAGAGAGCTTGTTAAAGGATCACGAGGATCCTAGTAAATAATTAACGTTACGTTTATTAAAACCCTCTTTGAAGAAGAAAAAAATTCTTTAAAACACTCTCGGCTCACTCCCCGAACTTTTGATTAAATTCCACGTGAATCCTCATCGTCACGTTGCACTTATCACCACTTATTGCCCATCTGTTCGTGTCATCGATAAGAGAAGAAGGTAAAGTAAAATAAAACCCGTTTGAGAAACAAATATAAAGCGTTCTCCGATAAAAATGACAAGACAACTGTTCGACGGGGCACATGTAGCTTCGCGGCTTTGAAATAAGTTGGATTTACAAAGGAAAAAAAGCGAGGGAAATTCAAAAGACGTTACGAATCCTTGAAACGCTGCTCTAAAGAAACGTAACGATCTCCGAAAGTCTACGATCAATTACGAGAGTCGTCCAAGTGACTTTTGTCGCTGCTTTTTCTCTCTTCTGGTCCCTAGAGCCACTCTCTTTTTATTCGGTGCCACGATTCGGGATAAACCAATCTACGAACTCACGCGCCGTAAACAACACACTGGGCTACCGGAGGATCCATCCTCAACCACCTACAAACCGATCGAAGTCTCGGACGGTACTGACTGTGCTTCTCGTCACTCTCGTCGCTTTATGTCGCTATCGGACACGCCGTGCCAGACCAGAATCTTACAAGCACACGCGTCACAGTATTATGCACGTTACATATGTTCAGCCAGTGTGTGTGTGTGTGTTCGTGTTTGCTTTGTGAATTCATGAGTGAGCATAGTAGCTACATACTTTATTAAGAATCTTCTGCATACGAGCAGGAGCGTCTCTACTTAGTTTACAGTCGAAAGGTTAATTTACTCTACTAGGAATAGACAATTTCTGTTACCATTTCGTACGATGACTAAGGACGGACTGACGGAGGCGGGAAATTTTAAAGGAACTCGGCGAATTAGAGACAGTAAAAAACTAGGAAATACGTCAGCAGTGTGTACGCAACGTAAATGATTGACCGTGTCAATGAGAGGAGGTATGAACTCGGTCTTAGGGTTGGACTAGTCAAATGTATATCAAGGAATTATACAAAGATGGCTGCTGTAGGTGTGACTAGTCACAATCAGAGTTTTCAATTGAAATAAATGTATGTATGTGTAATATGGTAACAGTGTCCTCCTGGTGAATTACGAAATCGTGAATTCCTATCGATGAATCAGTCTGGGGAAGTCATGAAATCCCGGGTTGGTACGAAAATAGATTTGCCAATTGGGAATCCTACGGGTTTCGTGGAAAGGCTGTAACGCCGGGTTCGGTGTAGTAACGAGGCGTAGGTTTTCTTTGGCCAAAAACGGGGGCGCCTAGTTGGGGGTCAAGTGCTCCAGGAGAAATCACGTAGTAGAGGCGTACTGGTGCGTGGGTCTGGTAAACTTTTCTTCGAAAGAATCTCTACGAATTAGCCGGAGGCTCTATGGATCGTTATTCACGGATCTACGAAGGTTGAGATGGTCTGTCCCTTCTCCATTCTGGATTCTACCTTCATCTCGCGTCCTGACGCACCTTCTTTATTACGAATTTGATATTCGGAATTACCTGGAAGGAAATTCTGATAAAACAGCTGAGAAAGTTCTACAGCCTTCGCGTTGGATACGCGAAAGGAACTGGACAAACACGATTCATCGAGCAGACACGTCGAGACCTGTAAATAATTGTAGTGAAGATCTAGCCAAATGTAATTATAGCTGGTGACGTCACGTAATGTTGCTGGGTTCACCTGAAATCATCTTAGGAACACACGTAACAGGTACGAGTGGACTCTGCGATCGGTTGAGACTCTGGCGACCTGTTTTGGGACGCGATATGTAAACGCAGGCATAAATATAAGTCACATGTAATCCTTTCAAAGGGGATAACGATAACAGAGTTACTGGATAAGCAATGACGCTGTTATCAACGATTCGGAGAGTGTAGACTTACCGTTGGATTAAGCGAGTATTTTCTGCCTGCATTGGGTCCGGTGCGCCTAACCTAATTTAACGAATAGTAGAAGCCTAGACTTGGCAACTTTTTGACTGATTTATCGATCCTGGAGAGACGCCGTAAATCCTCGTTCTCACGTGCGACCTCGGTTCGCGGACATTCCGTTCTGTTATTATTCTTTAGGAACACGCGCGACGTCAAACTCATCAAATAAATCCAGATAGTGAATACGGTCCATTATTATATTCCGTGTGACTTAAATATGTCTACACAGAAATTTAATTATCACACGTACATGAGAACCGGTGAGCTTTCCTGATGAATCGTTCGATTTAATAACCAATGCAAGGTATGCGTCGATTACCGGCAGAGCACGTGCTAGAAATTATGCAAGAGTAAACGTGCTACGTCATCGGGTCATTAACTCATTACGAATCTCTCGCAAAATCCCTGGACAGTCACTGTGGCATCGTAAAAGGTAACGGTTGGTACGACTTGACGTCAGCCTTCGTTAATTTCTATACCTTTCTCCGATACAGGCGCAAAAAGAAAGTTATCGTCTCTATCCAAGCATTAACCAGGTCGATAAGCCAAATAATTATTAAATTTCATCCTGACGATTAGTATCTGGAACGTGGATCCAATCTAATCGTGTCGACCGAGTTTTCGAATTGTTATCAACAAGTGTCCAGATCTCAACAGACTCTGAGTCAGTAGTCTTCTTCTTCTCTAGGTGTCAGGGACCTGTAGTCACTGCGACATTCAGCGTCACTGTCAGGTCTTAACCAGGTCTGACTGATCAGTGCCGCAACAGAGAAACTGTGAACTCGACTGCACAATCGCTCTCACTTACCTACGTACCTACCGGCTTCTCTGCACGTACCGACGCGCATCGGACACCCACGCAAGAAACATCCACCAGCTGGCGCATCCGTCTGTCGGTAAGGTCAGGTAGAACGTTCGGGCATTACCGTCGTGGTTGTTCAACGTAAAGAGAATCCGAGGGATGAGTCGAAGAACGGAGCAGCTATTCAGCCAGGAGTAGGAGTAACGTGGGTACGTAGTAGGAATACCAGGACGCCCGGAGCAAGAGTAACAGAGTAGGTACCATACGAATGCAAGTGGGATGAGACCGGCGTTGTAGAAGGAAAGAAGGAACCGAGGGGAAACTAACCTTCCAAAGGGAACGGTGGGTCTGGCTGGGTGAGCAGGAGGAGGTGGCGGAGGAGAAGGAGGAGGTGCCAGCTAGGGTGGTAGTGACGCTGATGAAGGTGGAGGCGGCGGAGACGCAACGCGCAAGGCTCCGTCAGTAGCTCCCAGGCAGTGACTCCGCGAGTAACGATGTGTAAGCCGCTTGCTCTCCTTACTCGCTGTTATGTCACCGGTGACAATTCCTCGGGCGCAGGACGCTGATACGGAATCCGGTAACGCGTATACCACCCGGTCCGGTTTGGAGGAGAGCGAGTCTCGGACTCAAAGAAGCGAAGAGTGACTGGTGAAGTATTTGCTCAGGATGAGTACCGAGTGTAGACGATACTCTGTTTACCGTTGACGCGCAGATACACGGAGCCAGTGCGCAGTCCTCTAGTGATGCCCGACTCTGGCGGACATCGTCCCGAGTAAACTGATTGTCCTGGTTATCGAGTTACCCTTCTACCATTTATACACCGTGATTAACAGCTTCCCCATGGGACGTGGTACCGATGTCTATGTTTAATTGGAACTGTCATTTATAGTGGCCAATAGTGCTTTCGCTGGGAAACTATAGTGCGGGCTAAGGAATCCTCGTGTCCCTGGTCCGTCTTCTCCTTGCTGATTGTCAGAATTCTACCTGCAGACTCCTGGGGGGTGGTTCGCGACGGGCGTGTCGCGATCGATCAGCCACGTTAGCAAAAGTATAAAAAAAAAAGAATGCCAGACAAGTAAATATCACGGTAGATTGAGCAAGGCGAACTTCAATTCGGACTACTAATTAAAATGCTAATTATCGCCAGGTCCGCGACACATGACGTAAGAACAGTCGTTGCTCGCTGCTACGGGCACGAGAAGCACGAGCCGCGCTCGGCGAATCGTCGAGGCTCGTACTGAAGCGAATCGGTCGTCTTCGGGTAATGTCGTGCGTACTCACGCGATAGAAGCCCGAGATACTCTTGTGCTAGAAGAAAAAAAGAAAAGAAAAAAAGGTCAAAATCCAAGTGCCATTCGTACTGACAGTGACGAACCGTGTGGTAGGACGAAGATGAGGCACAGTGCGTAGTTCTCTCTGTCAATAGTGCGAAAAGGAATTTTTGAGGAGAATGATCAATCTCAATCGATCCGGGTGTTATCGCTGATCCAGGATTGGTTCGACAACCTCGAGGAAGAGGACGAGGGACACACGTACGGTTGGATGGAGTGATGAGCGGGGCCCCTGCTAGGGGCACAACGCCCCGACGTCAAAGACGCCATCAACGTCATCATCAGCATAACAATCATCAGCGTCATCATCATCATCGCAAGCACCAAAAGGGACTGCAGTCCGATCAAGAAGGCAGTGAACAGGAGGAGAAGCGTCCCAAGGTCAATCCTATATTCCTCTGGGCTCTGCAAAGGGAGCAGAGGATCGTAGAGGTACGCTGTGAGGATTACGATAAGAGGAATCGTATTAAGTTAACTAAAACGGCGCAAGGATGGCGTTCAATACCCAGGACCGTGTCCAACGTCATTTTCGAGTCGTTGAGTCGTTCCAGGTCCGAGAAGGAAAATGGTGCGGAGGTTACTCAGCCTGGAGAATCAAACGGATCTGTTCAGACTGGACACCCTGTAGACGGTGCACGAAATGCTCCACAGAGTGCGCAGAGCGTGGAACCCGGTGAGACAGCAAGGAGCAAGACCAGAGAGGATATCGCTAGTGCCGAGGTTGCCGGTTCTCGTGTCTCTAGACACTGTGATTTCCATGTGCAGGATCTGAAATATGGTCGCCAGGTTGTTCGATACACTCGGAAAACAGAGAGGTACCGTCGCGATTTGGACACCGTCCGTAAGGATCGATTGCTGCAACCACGCGTCGTTCTGGAACAGCTCCATCTCTCGCAGCTACCAGAGAGTTCGCAGAGGAGCGTCGACCGCTTATCTAAACGTGTCCACAAGGACGTCGAAGAGATTGATGAGGACGAGTCTCCTGTGAGAGAGCAAGAGGAGGATACGAATGATGAGAATGCGAAACATCCGGAAGTCGATAAGGAGGATTTACAAGATATTCTAAATATGCTGGACGCTACGGCTTCACCTGCGCTAGCTACCGATACACCTAGTGCGGACCTACCCAGTCCAAACTCCACTAAAACCTGCAACGAATTCGAATCCAATCCGACCACAGAGAACGTTCAAGATCCTTCCGTGGGTCCTCAAGGGGAAGCAGACCAGGACAAAGCGAATGCCTCCAATGGAGTTGCTTTATCTGATTCAATCAAGGACTTTAGCGCTGAGGATTTTAACC
Organism: Calameuta idolon; assembly: GCA_030142285.1. NCBI lineage: Eukaryota > Metazoa > Arthropoda > Insecta > Hymenoptera > Cephidae > Calameuta > Calameuta idolon. Next base: position 156,824 of record JARQSV010000579.1, on the reverse strand, counting down.
TCCTGGACAAGGACATCGGTCGACATTCTCACGAGAGCGATGAATCTAATATTAATGAGACTAAGGAAGGAGCAGGGAGTGTCCAGGAAATGGGGGAAGTGGTGCGCTCGAAATTAGGGCTGGAAGCTGATCCGGATGTGAACAGGTCATTGAACTGTCTTTTAAAATGGCGCGACGCCATGGTGATGACCCCGACGACGTCGGTAGCGTCGAACAGCGAATACGCCAGTAGCAACGGGGAAGAGTCGGGTAAGGATTACACTGACAGCACGAGGATTTTGAAAGCCCTGAGGAATACACCAGGACTGTCAGTATCCATAGCGACCAGGGTCCAGAGTCCCGAAGAGTCACGGACATCGTGCCACTCGATGAAATCCTTAAACTCCTCTGTACTCTCCTCTGGAAGATCATCGACTGGTCCCAAGTCGTCGACCTCAGAGACGAACGAACGCCCACTTGAAAAGGACGAAAGAATTCACAAGCCGGTTTCCCCCGGGTCTGTCCCTACGGAGGTACAGGATCATCCCCCCGAGGATGATCCTTGTAATATTCCATCTAGAAATTTAGCTGGACTCTCCATTACCATTCCTAATTATCGTTATAGACCACAGAATAATTCTAGCATCACTATAACTGCCGCCAATCGACACACCGACTCACCTGAAAGCACTGTTCATATTCCTAAGGCAGATCCCACTGGTGAGAACAGATCAATGAATTTTGATGAGGTTTCCTACGTTGAGGAATTGGAGGAGGAGGATGAGGTAGCGGAAGAGGAGGAGGAAGATGACATAGAGGAAGAGGAAGATGAGGATGAGGATGGATACCCTGAGGAGGACGAGGACTGCGACTCCCAGGTGCTGGAAGACCTCAGAAAGCATAATGGCTTCGGGCATAAGAATGGAATTCTAGGGAGGAACAGACATCATCAGGACCAGGAGACGGATGATAAGAATTATCAGATCTCCAAGAGCAGAAACAGCGAGGCTGTAGCAAAGTCTAACAGGTATCAGGACCTGGAGCACTTTGACGAGCAAGTCCTCGAAGAACTGAGATCACAAGGAACCGTAGTTTCGCCACAGCCTAGCGGGATTCCATCGTCCCCAGCTTCCAGAAGACCTTCCTCCGCGTATCTAGAGAGATTACTTCCCAGTCCACCTTGTTCAGTATCTTGCTCCGAAGACGCTAAAAATGATCTCACTCTAAAGGGCATCCTGGCGTCTCCGACGCAGTTGGTCGAGGCGACCAGCAGGAGTCACGACTACGATCGCATCAGGGAACGAGAAGTCTCCAGGAACAGTCAAAGATCAGTCAATCGGACGCAGAGACCTCGGTACGAAGATGCACGAGGTTCAGGTAGGCCCATGTCCAGCGGTGACGTTCATACAATGATCTACGGCTCGGCAGACCGTGTCTCCTCGAAGCGACCAATGTCAGCCGAATGGACCACGTCATCCAGACAAAGGATCCGCATCGGACCAGACATGACGTTCTTCAGGAACATTCCCAAGAGAAGCAGACACTTCGAGAAGATCCAGGATCCCGCGAACGAGCTACGAGAACTGATAAAGACATCAGGCCATCTTATTCCCGACCCACTGCTCGTACCAAGAGACTGCTTACCTGCCTTGGCAGCCGCACCCTCCACTGAAATTCCAAAGCTCCTGGCTTCGAGACCAGAGCTGAGACTACCCGAGGCACTGACCAGGCCCGAATTGCTTCGCGATCCTGATCTCCTGGTGATATCGCTGGTGCATCTTCAGCACGTCCTGGATCACGGCGAAGGACCAGTCTCCAGGAGTCAGTTACAGTACCCTGCGCCCCAGGGAAAGGAAGCGATCGGTGCCCTCGCCGGATCGGTAAACAATAACGAAAGAGCTCATGGAAAACCAAAGCTAACCTGTAAACCGATAGGCACCCTAATGCCAGGTCCGATCGACCTCTCGAGTACCCGTCGCGCTAGTCCTTACCCTGCCTTGCTGAGGGTGCGCAGCGGATTGGTAAAACAGGAACCGGAAGTGACGTCAACGGCGAGTTCACCGGACGATTCGCAGCTCTGGCATCCTCTCTTCGGAAGGTAATAACTCGTGATCATCCACATCGTGTCCACGCACTCTAAACTGCACTCGGCCCATCTTTCATGCATCCTATAACCATATACATTTACCTGCATGCACGTTCGATCCCATCTGCATTATGAACGCTGCTTAAAGCCCTCTAACGATAGCGACACGCGTCATTTACATTTTAATGACGCCCTTAAAGACGAGTCTCTTCCCCCGGTTACTACGTTACCCGATAACGAGTCAATTCCTTTGACCTTTTGTTTTATCCCTTCCTTAAATATTTCAAATTAAACGAGCTAAATTGCTTTATACGTATAAACGTATTACCGACGCTTACCCACCTCTCTCTCTCTCTCTCTCTCTCTGCATACATATACACTTCACTCACTCTTCCTTCCTGACGACGGATCAGGATTTTAAAAATACAGACCCAAGAGTTCGGAGTGTCTCTCGTCGCGCGAAGTATACCGTATCCCATACTTCAGATTCCACAGAGCAAGCGCGCAGCATGTAGGCGGTTATGCTTAAACGATTGAATTGCTGAACCGAGTGAAAAAGAAAAGAAAAAAGAAAAGGGAAATATCAACGAACGAACGGCCTGGTTCTTCGTTCAGAGGCCACGGGGAGCTATTAAAGTACACAGTAGTAGGTTGCAAAGTGAGTGTCGCCAGGAATCTATCGCGTTCTAACTCTCTCTCTCTCTCTCTCTCTCTCGTTTATCTACATCTCGCAATCAGCCAGTCTCTTTCTCCCTCTGTAAGAGCACAACGTACGATGCACGCGCGATCAGGGCCGCGCTCAAATAATTGGCACTCGAAAAGTGGGTCGAGCCTCGTCCGCACCGACGGAGTTCCTTTTCGTCCTACGTTTCGTTGTTCCGCGCTCGCGTAACACGACGACAGGACAAAGCAAAGGAATAACATCTGGACGCAAAGTTCTTTCGTTGCGCTTCCGAGTGGCTCTCTGATCCTTCGGAGCGAACCTAATAACATCGGAGTATAGAGTTTCGTAGCGAGAGCGACCAAGAACCAAGGTGCTGGTCGGTAAAGAGTTAACGTTATCGTGTAGTACGCTAGCAGTTCTAAAGAATGTATCCAAGGCGAACGACTAATTGCGAATAAAGGATCGATTAGTAATTAGTTAATTAACAGTGCGCGATGGCTGCTAATGGTGAACCCATGGATCTTAGAGTCGATCCTAGATGAAATAATGATCTCTCGAGCGGTGTACACAGAGCGTAGATCGTAACGGCGTAGGATCAGAGATCCAAGAGAGAAAGAGAGTGCAGGATAGAAGGCGAAGCGAGGATCGTAGCACACGGGTCATTGGTCCCCGAGTGGAACCTTCCGTCCCGATCGTTCGAGCCGCCTATGCTGCAGCGAGGGGAGTTCGGTGTGAACGCCCCTTAAGGCGGATCGATGTGTGCGGCTACTTAAAGAATCGTTTGAGAGCGCGGCTCTCGGTAAATCTTCGTTTCGGTTGATTCTTTTGAAATTCCCGCCAATATTTGGCTCTTCGTTCTGTCCTTGCGATCTTCTCCAGCATCTTTCTCCTCTTCTTCGTCTTCGTCGCGACCTGGAATTCATGTGGGTGAGGATCAGTAAGAAGCAGGGGCTGATCCAGCGGATACAGACAAAATTGGGATCTTTCAGATCGCAAGGACGCGCAGTGTAAACTATGAATAATCTGTGCGACTGAGATTTCTGCCATGGAAACGAGCCCTGGATGGGATCGATGTGTACGAGGGTGAATTTGTGGGAGTGAATATTAGTACGTGCATGCGAGGAAGTGCAGATAGATGATAGCGAGAGTGGAGAGGGGAGGGGAGGGAGGAGGGAGGAGGGAGGGGAGGGGAGCGGAGGAGAGGTATATTTGGTTAAAAGGTTCCTATAGTGTACGAATGCCCTGCGCATGCGCGCAGCGAGAACCTCGATCGATTACTACTAGCAATCCCAGGTCGGTTATTATGAAAGCGAAGGTGGATAACTCCTGGCGTGCTCTGACAGACGTCACGTTCTAATGCTGGTATTCATCGGCTTCTACCGGTATACCTTGGATTCGATAGTATCGACGTATCGAGCCGATACTTTGTCCTTCGGTCGAGTTTCGATTCTTTGTATTACTCTATGATTTTCGTGGTCACCAGC
>JARQSV010000579.1:133943-151246 GCA_030142285.1 Calameuta idolon | reverse complement strand
GATAAAAATGCACTTACTTGTACGAATGCGTAATAAGTGAAACAGCTGCGAAGAAGAGTAAAACACAGGTGAAGATGAGAGGAGCGTAGAATTGAAAGAGAATTCTTGAAAAAAGATCGTTAGACGAGCGAACACGTTCAGTGGATTTCGGTATGGAAGAGTGCAAAGAATTAACGGATAAAGACTAGAGATGCTGGCGTGAGCGTAATATGATCGTGAGACTAATTTCTGAGGCGTCACACGTTTTAACTCACAATACCGTCCCTATTGTGCAGAGAAAATCACGTTTACCATTCGTCCACGCGTCTCCTTTGAAATTGCAAGGTAGGTTCGCCCTGACTTCAATGATTTAACACGAAAGTAATTGTTAATTCACTAGGCTCCCGTTAGAGAATTCCCTAGGGTTGCGTCAAGACAATACCTGTGTATAACGAAGGTAACACGGTACGAGAACTGATTATCCGTTGGCACAAAGATATTTTGTACGATCAGCAGAGGGTAGAAGAATTGAAATTTTATAACGGATGCCGTAGGCTCGGTCGGTATGCAGATTGCTCGGTGGTTAAGTTGCCTGTCGTCAGATTTAGACGACAGATGGCAGCAGTGTCGCTCGCTAGAATGATGGCGCGCAAGCCGCCTGTCGGCGTCAGGGCCGTCCCTTACGGAGGTTTCGGATCAATAAGTTGATTTGCCGAACGTCGTAAGAAGCAGCGAGAAAGCAGAAGACGCCTAAGACAATCAGGATAAAATTCAGGAAAGGACAATTAACTCGAGGGTGTGTACGAATAATCGTTCGATCCTAGTAGGGGGAGCCTTTCGTTCGTTAGCGGTGGCCATTTTGTTCGCGAGGAATCGCGTGCGGGGCCCGAGGGGACGACAAATGGAAAGTAGTCGAGGAGTCGCTGTCGAGATCACCGAGTGTTCCCTGTGTACGCCAGTTTTGTGTCTGCAGTGCGATTCCACATGTTAATAGATCAATTCGTCGTGTATAAAAGGAACGTGACTCGCGGTCGGGCGCTAACGCGGGTTAGGCGGCTCGAAGTAACTCGGTGAAAAATAATCGGGGCTTTCTGATTGGTCGAGATAAAAAAATCCGCGAAGCCTCTTCGGAGCCGAAACCGATGGCGCAGTCGTGCCGATGCTAGTTGCTGGCTGGTAGTTAAGGGTGACGTAGCGTGACGCACTTGGCGTAGGGAAACGTGGTGCGCGATTTCCCCCCGTAGCGGCGCCAGAGGTCACTAGCCTCGCTCTCTCGACTTGACGCTTCTGCTCCCATTCGCGAAATTCGACCGGTTGCCGGCCGAGTCTACGTCGAGGAAGGACGTCACGTTAACATTCCATTACGTTACGCTACGTTACGTTAAACGAAAGTTCGCCGAGAGTCATGGAAATCGCCGCGAGTATCTCTGCACTCGCTACGTCGATTCTCGAAGAGTCTGACGGTCCTCGGCTTTGATCCTCGAAGATCTTCAAGAAAATATCATTGCACGGCGGTGCTCGCGAAACTACGTGCGCACCAGCTTCCTTCGTTCTTTTATTCTCTATCTTTCTCTCTCTCTCTCTCTCTCTCTCTGTCTGTCTTGGCCCGATCTCCCTCTACCATCCTCGGCGACATCCTCCTGCCTCTCCGACCGGCACAACTCCGTTGCACTTTCCTTTTACTCTCTTTCTCCATCCGCTATTGTCTCCCATCTCTCTGTCTCTTACTGGCTCGCTCTTTTTTAATTCTTTATTTCCCTCCTACCGCGAGAACGCAGTGGCGAGAGGTTATGAACGGTCGCAACGTCGAATACGTGGGGTGTCCTAATGCCTCGGGACGACGAGGTCTGCCGTTAGACTCTCAGGAGATATTCCCCGTGTCTTCTTCGTGTTTCTTTGACCTGTCGAGGAGAATCCGAATACGGAACCTTTCGAGCTCTCAGTGCCAAGTTACGTTATTACATCGTCGCCGTATGTGCAGTACGTGGTATAAAAAAATGGAGCCTGCCGCTGTAATCAGTCGATAAACCGTCAGGGCTGCAGCTCCCCTTAAAGCCTTTAACGAAAATAAAGTGTTCAAGTGCAGTGAAGAGACATCGTGCAAGGAATCCTTCCTCCTTCTGCCAGTCAATGTGAATTCGTATCCGCGCGAGAAGGACGTGCGTCGTCGTAGAAGAATTTCCTCGAGGATAGATTCGCTCGTTGCAGCGCTGACAAGAGCCGAGGCTGTCGGTATCCAGAGTGCGATCCACATCGGACGTACGTCCAAGACTGGAAACTTTACGAGGATTCGATCGAGATAAGGTTAATCATTTAATTAATTATCAGACTCGTGTCTCTTGGAACGTCTCTAACCTCTCGTATCGTCATGGATGTCATTGTTTTTAGTCATGAGCTATGCACGGCTGCGGTTTCCTCACTACGCTCTGCCGGTAACGTAGAACTCATCTAGCTGCTCCGTGCTGCGACTTATCGACGGAGTCGTCATTCCTCGTTCCATCGATCCAATAGAGAATCGTTGGTAAAGCATTCCGTTTATTGTGTGTATTTAGAGTATCACTGTAATGTTACAATTCGTTCTTTGATAAGATAACGGAAGCGAAGCTTGTTAATTGGAGAGAAGTAGAATTCTGAACGGACCGTCGAAGGATTTAAGGAGGATCCTCTACGAGGAATATTATCGTACGCAACGAGATAAACGTTCCTGGGAATACCTTTGACCTTGGCAAGGGCATTCTTTGCGCGTGGAACGCGTCGCCGCCGTCGCGCAGTGCTTAAGAGATAATTCCATAATGCTGCCGTGCCGTTAGACGCAATTCCGGAACGCACCGGAGAATAATCGTGCGAGTGATTTGGACGATGAAAATGCTACGAGGAATAGATCGTGCATGAAAGATACATCCTCCAGGCTTTCGCAATGGCGGAAGATCAAGGGGACTCAATGGTAAATGGAACAAAGGTTGAGCAAGTTATAGACGGTCAAGCCGATATTGCAGCTGCGGATGCATCGGCGGAGACGCCAGCAGGATCGTCTGCGGAGATCCGGGACGACAAAGCCAAGAATGGTGACTCTCATTCGTCTGTGCTGCCTATTGCTACGCCTTCGAGTGACGAAGATCCGCGGGCGGAAAGTTGCAATGCGAATGAACTAGAAGAGGCCGTGGGCACTGGGGGGTCAGAGGTTAAGAAGCTTCCTGTGGAAACGACATCTAGCGAAGAAAAGACCATAGACAGTGATGAGTGTACCGAGACCGTAAGTGCGCAGAAGTGCGACGACATGGTTGAGGACGCTGCGACCAGCAGGAAGACATCCGTTGCCAAGGACGACGTGGCGCGTCAGGAAGTCACAGGAAATGACGAAAAGAAGAACGAGGAAAGTCCAATCAGGCCGGAGAAGGAGAGGAATGTAGAGGCCATCATTTCCGAAGAGGAAGAGAGACTGAATGAGATCTTGAAGAGTGCCCCGAGCGACGACGCCCGGAAGTCTCTTGAAGAGGGTATCCCAAAGGAGGATGAAGATGGACCTAGAGAAGAGAAGAGTGCGTCTCTTGAGAAGAGTATCGACACGCGAGAACCCGAAGACGAGGACGAGGAGAGTAAAAAGGTCAACGAATCTTATACCGACATCCAATCAGACATCAAGGACGTGGTGATGAAGAGTGAAGGACCAGCTGATAGACGCAACCTGAGGAAGGCATCTCTTGAGCAGTCAAAGGTCAGCGACGATGAGAAGATGGAACAATCGGAAGTAGGAATCGTAGGACCACCAACGGCTGTGAGCGAATTGATAAACGAAGAGGAACTCAGGCCGGAATCTACATTGCCGACTGAGAGCAAACTGCAGGATCATGTGGCCGAGTGGGTTCAAAATTCGTCAACGGCCGTGGACCCTGCGGTCGCTGAAGACGAGGGCGACGAAGGTCGTGGGGACTTCGAGGAGTCTGCGAAGAAGAAGAAGAACGACACGACCATAGCGACGGCCACCCGGAAATCTCAAAGGCTGGTGACGAACATCATCAAGAAGAGCATCAAATGGTGAGTCTATCAAAATCAATGTGTATCTATTAATTAAAAAAAAAATCTGATTAATTAGGAACCAAATTAGTTCAAAATAATCAGGCGTTACATACTACTTGATACCAGCCGCTTGTAATATTTAACACTACCATAGGATATTTTCGACGCCGCGTCACAATCTACGACCGCACCCGTTTACCATGTGGAATATCTACGACCCCGTAGCCGTTATCAGTTGATAAAAACAGGATAAGGAATAGGGACGCGCACCAATGCAGGATAACGAGAATTAGTAAGACGGGGGTGAAAGAGTAAAGGGACAAGGAGAGAAAAATTGAGAAATATTGACTGACGATAAGGACTACGCAGCCGATAAGATCCTGCCCTTCTCTCTGATTCTTTCTCTCCCTCAGACTCTCTCTCGTTCCCTTAAGAGAGAGAGAGTGAGAGAGTGAGAAAGGGGCAGTGTACGTGACCCGCCTCTACCTGAAGATTCTATGAACCCACACTAGCCATGTACCCACTTAACGTACCATATTACCCGGATACCCACCCTATAGTCCTCTGTACCTTCTATTTCTCCATCAAAGGAGACACCAAATTACTCCAGCCAATCTACGCGCAGGATAATTCCTCTTTGAGTTACGAAGCACCCTTTTCGCGATACCAACGTATAAAGAACAGAAGAGGCGAGCAATATTTCTCCTTCGACCTGGTCGTTCTCATTGTTACCCGTGAAGGTAGCTGGTTCATGTGAATCCCAAGGACCCACATGCGTTCCAGTATCTGGTAAGAACCAGAACCAGAAGTGAAGGTCTTCCCTCTTCCCTGAGAAAAGGACGCGGGGCCCTTACGAACGACCCAAGTCCCAAGAAAGGGGAGATCCTCTTTGTCCCGTACAAGGCCCGGGGTTAACCAGGCTCTGAGAGCGACGCACCAGATGTCGGAAACGATCTTTAGTCGGGTCTCCTTTAGGCTCTGACTGTATGCCGGTAGCGGCACTGGTATTTGTGCCTGACTGCAGAGTATAGGAGCTACGCACTAGCACAATGACGAAAGGCACAGGACCCGCTTGTGCCAGGAATCCTGGGATGGTCCCACGTCCTACCTAAGGCGAACCCAAGGTCCCTTCTCGTGCGAATAACAGTCTCTCTCCTCGCACCTTTCTCAGAACTTTTCTCTTTGGTACCCCATACATAGTTTTCAGAACCTGGTAGCTGGCCTTCCTTTTTTTTTCTTCTTCTTCTTCTTCTTCTGGGAACCAATCAGGTATTAGGAAACTCGGTTAGGTATTGGTACTTACCTCGAGGGAGGTAGGAGCATTTTCCGGTACCAGGGTTCTTGGGGCTCGATTACTCATTCAGGTAACAGTGGGACTGAGTGGGACCGTTACTCGCCGAGGTATTCAAAGCTGAGACAAAGGTCGTGACCTCCGTGAAGACTCTGCGATTTCCTTTCAGAATGGAAGGCTTTCGCAGGATTTAGAGCTTCCTTTGTCATCGTTGGTAGGTACACTTGCATTTTCAAGGTCTAGGTAAACAAGGAGATCATCGTCGACGTCCTGGGGTGTTATGAGGGTCCCTATATTAGTTGGGTTAATTAATACGATCATGAGCATAAATAACGGTTCAAGTTGCAATTACGGTACGTTATAAACTCGTTGCTATCGAAATAGCCTGCGTTACCATGTTGGTCCGTGACTACCACCTAGTCATACCCTTGGCTTGGGTGCTCAGCAACGTGATGTCACCCTCCATTCGAACCCCCTGGAAGCGATTTCCCTCGTCCACCTCATTCCCCTCCCCCGGATGGACCTCGCACACCACCCCCTCTGCACAAGTGTTTCGGCACCCTACAGGAATTACAAGGACGCCATGAGAATAGGAAGATGCAGCGCACGATCATCGTCGCTACCGATAGACGCTGGAATGAGTAGACGCTAGGCAGGTAGGTCCATCGACGATACAGCTTCGAGTCTTGATGTTGTAAAATGTGTCCACGTCCATGGACAGGAGTGCTAGTGGTGGGTCAACATGCGTAGTAGTCAGCAAGCGACGTCGAGGGAGTTGAATCCAGGCAGAGGAGCAGAGGCCAGGCGGTTGTGCCATGTCGAGGCCAAATCAGCCAGGCAGGCAGGCAGGCAGGCAGGCAAAGCTGGTTGGCAGTGGCAGCAACAGCAGCAGCAGCAGCAGCAGCAGCAGGGGAGACTCGGGCTTGGGTTCTGATGGCGGGTATTGATCCTAGCGAACGCTCAGTGGGGAAGGCGGAGACCAGAGCCCAGCTCAAGGATGAAGGGGGTCGTCTCCCTATCCCCTAGCTACCTCTCTTCTTCGCTTCCTCTCTCGTGCCGAGAGAGTGTTTCTCTCTAGCATTATGGGAGCGCGCGCGCGCGCGCGCACGTACTACTACGTTGCTACAGAACGAAATTGAGAGAGACAGACGGGGAGAGAGTGAGAGAGAGAGAGAGAGTAGAGAGCAAACGAGGGAGAACCTTTCCAGTGGGGTAGTTGCCCCTTAAGAGGGGTGAATCCTCCAGGCGTCCGTGTACCAAAGATACCAGCACCCTTCCTGAGCGACCGCGCTGCTCCGTCGCGTCGTATGCCTCATGGAAACCAGCTCGAAAACCTTGAAAATATTCGAGAACAGGGTGGACCCATAGCACTCGTTCTTTTCTAGAGCAATCATTCCTCACTGATAGTCCTGGCGATTACCTGATATCCTCTTGGAGCATCCAGACCAGCGTGGATGCCGAGTGGTCGCGCCAGGTGGTCTTACGGAATGTCCCCCAAGACGTCGGGCGGCTCCGTGACTTTATCGAGTTTTCTTTGGCCCCGTGTAATGTAGCAACGGATGCACAGCAGCCGTTGCTACGACGTCGCACTAGCCGGGGGAGCTTCGGAGACCCTTGGCGCTGTTCTCCAGCTTCCTCCGTACATGGGATTCATCTTTTACCGTGTCAACATCTGGCAGCTGTCTTCGCTCAATGGAGGAACTGGGGATTTTCAGAATTTTCGCAGCGGTTGCGTTCACGAAGAGCCTACCGGACACCACCGGGACGCTTATCGCTCGTAGGATTGCGAAATGTCAATCACTTACTCGTTATTGAATTTTCCTCTTCGTCATCAGTTTACGAATTATTGTTTTCTCTTGACTTTAAGCGAGGCGATTTCCTCAAGTCTTTCTTTGACTCTCGATAAGAATTTAATCCAAGGTTGATCGAGATGTTCTGGGTACTGTGGATGATCGGTGATTAAAAAATTGATATCGTGCACTGGCTAAGAAACGATCGCGTGACAAATTAATCCCACGTGGACTTACGTATAGGGACGTTCTTATTATCTGTCTACGTGGATCTTTCTTATCAGACCAAAATGGCCGTTCTGGCGAACCGAGCCAGCGCGACAGTGTGTCTCTTTCGACGGTTTTATGTAATCCGTTCGAAGCAAGGCCGTTATTTCCTTTAGGTTCGATATTGCAACCAGGGAAGAAAAATAAACAGTGGAACAGAGCAGCGACGGCTTTGTTTGGAAACCGCCCAGACGTCGCTGGCAGTAACGTTATCTATGTTTTATGTTAGCCGGACACGGGGGAAGATCGTTAGTATCGATGCCAAGGACTGGACTCTGAAACGACAAGACAAGAGAGTGAGCATGTGCGATATTATTAACGTCGAAGACCCAGCACCTTTTCTAAATGGCCTCTTGCGAGACTCCGTTCACCTTCGGCAGGTACTCTGCTCCTCCTCGTCGTAGCCTCCTCCCTCCGAGCAAGTTCAGTTCACCTTCTGGATCCGTGCTGGATACTGTTCTCGAATCGCTCGAGTCTTCAGGTACGTTTTCACGACGTCCCTTAGGCGAGTCACCACGTTCCTGTTCAAATAGCACAATCCTTCAGTCGATACGTCTCTTCAGAATCTCTGAGGTAAATTCTGCCGTTCCTCAAGGGGTACCTCTTGCTGCTGGCGGAGACTCATCTCCATAGAGATCGGTGTAAGGAAAAAGGCATATAGGTGCGAAAGCAGAATCGCCCTAGGGTTCCCTAGTGTTAGTAACAAGAGCGTAGTAGGCAGTGGTGGTGATGGTGGTGATGGTGGTGGTGGTGGTGGTGGTACCTAGAAACGATCCGGATAATCGTGGATGAGAGGATGCAAGAAGCAAAGGGGGATGATGGTCGTAATGGTGGCAGGGCTGAGACCAGGCAAGGGAATAGGAAGCAGGCTAAGCGTAATGGTAGAAGGGCAGGCACAGGCACCCAGGCAACCGACTGAACAACGAAGGGAGGTCCGGTAGCAAACGGGATACCGGGTAACTGCAAGGATCCCAAGGGGTGGCGAACCCTCCAAAGGATGAAGCCTGCAGCGGGAATACCGAGTGAAGGAAGGAATGAACGAAGTAGGGACCGAATGACAGAATGAAGGAACGAGGGGACCGGAGGTACCGCGAGGGATCGAGGGATCGAGCGAGGGAGCACCGATGGCAACCAGCACCAGCACCAGCAGCAGCAGCAGCAGCAGCAGCAGCTCCCTGCGCTGGCAGTGCGCGACCCTCTCTTCCTCCTTCCTTCCTCCTCTGCTCGTTTTCTCCTAGTCGGCCGCCTCCCTCTCGCTCCGCCACCTTCCCTTCCCGTAGATTCCTCGGTCCGCTCTGCTCCCCTGGTCGCGCCATCTCTCCGTCCTTCCCGCCCCGGCCCGGAGCACGATCATTGGTTCACCGGTTCACGCAGGCATGAGGCACGCAGCTGCTGCCTTCTGCCTACGGTCGGCCGGACCAACCGCCAGTCAAGAACAGACCAGCGCGCGTGCGGAACGTCGCGACTCGCCCCCTTCGGAGATCACGCACGTAGCCTAGCTCCTTCCTTCCTTCCTTCCTTCGTCCTTCCATCCTTCCTTGCTTTCCCCTTTCTATCTCTCTCTCTCTCTCTCTCTCTTTCTCTCTACACGCACTCTACTTGTAAACTCTTATTAAACTCCCGTCATACGTTCAATCGGACTTCCCAATCAACGGTACCTTAAGCTCTGCCAATCCAGACCGAGGATCCAGAATCGACGTGGTCGATTTTAAAATTCGCTCCGTCCTCGCTTTTCTCTGGTCCCACAACAACGTTCCTCGGTATCCGGTCTCGGCTCGTTCGGTTTCAAACAGCTAGACCGTCTAATCGCCTGTCGTCTGCATGTCAGGCTTGTTAGTCCAGTCGCGTCGATTGGCATACCGCTCGTACTCGGTGCGATCGTATTCGCCCGCACGCACGGCTTTATCAAGCGGCAACGTCCGTTCGCCGGTTTCACATCGAGCCCATCCGTCGCGTTCGCGCATCCCGTGACCGCCATTTTATCGCGCGCGCGCGCGCCTCTCACGGAAATCCGTGACGACACCCCGAGCGCACTCGTCGCTCGAAAACCGTTGGCGACACCTTCCGGCTTCGAGTATCGGTCGCACGTCGCAGCCGGTATAACATTGCTCTGCATCATAGTACCTTGGGGGAGTGCGGACGAGTGACACCGCCGGGAACAGCCAGAAGGAAAGAGAGAGGGGAAGAACCAGGAGCGGAGGAGACATTGTTGTGCGATCGGCTTTCGCGGACGGCACTGGAATTACTCGAGCGGGGACGGCTTTAACCTCTACGTTCGATCCCTCACGCCGCCCTTGCCCTTTTTCTTTGTTCCTGGAGAACCAATACGAGTCTTCGTACTCGAGTGTCTTTTGTTTTTTTTTCGTCTTCTTCTTTTTCTTTCTTTTCTTTCCCTCTTCCTTCCACAAACCGCAAACGGTCCCGGTAACAGTCGCAGGCCGATTCTTTCTGCCGATACCGAACTCGACAACCTTACGCCGGTCGCACAGTGTTACTACCCAGGACGATTTGCAAATCGCGCCGGCTACGTTCAGGACGCCCTGGCCACGCCATTCCTATTGGTTAAGGTTCTCCTGACAGTGGTGCTCTCGCGTTAATTATTTTGTGCGTCTCTCTCTCTCTCTCTCTGTGCCAAAGAGTTTATTAATTACCTCGTGCTGTGCCCTGTGACAATTTCACGTTTTATTGGAAATATTGTGCGCGTCAGTCAATCGTCTTTTATTACCGCGAAGTGACGAATAATTTTGAAAACTCGAAGAAACATTCGCGTAGCCACGTTTTAACCTACCTTATACTTGTTTTACCTATAGATACAGAGTGGTGCGCGAAGTGCCGAACAAAAAGTACTCAACGTGACTCAAATGTGCCATTCCAAGGGAATCAGCCCAGGAAACGTGTCTAGTCCCGCAAACATAGCCAAAGCCCTTTTAAACGTTAAGATCGAAGGATACCTTCGAAGGAGTATCGCGTATCGGTGGGATCCTGATCTTTCTATGGAGAGCGAGAGAGAAGGAACAGGAGTGCCGGAAGAGTGACTCGGACGCGAGAATAAAAAATACAACAGAGTGAGAAAGTGTCGGAAAGACATAAAAACCAAAGCCTGGTATCGGCCAAGTATTATCGTCAGTTGGATACGCATCTTGTCGCTGAAGAACGTCGTCCGGTCTTTCGAATATTCTCAGTAATCGTCAGACGACACTTATCGCGATCCTGGTGCTTCGAGGAAACGATATACATATACACGGTGGCGTCCAGGAACGATTGCCAAAGTAACGAGGAGTACCGAGCTCTGTCTCAGGAAGTTAGCAGAAATGCAGGAGAGGTGAATGTGCCAAATTAACTGCGTAAATAAAAAGGAAAAGGTACGGACCGACGTCATCGTCGACGCCGCTTACAATGACAGGAGGTAAAATGGCAGGGCTCGTGTAGTCAGTAGCCCCCCTTAAAATTCCTATTGTAGAAGTATAAAACGATTCCAAAGATGACGTAGGAGGAGGAAATCCCGAAATTGTCTCAATAGGAAACAGAAGAGGTAGGGCGCGTCGGCCCAGGAGACCATAGACGGCGGATCGGTAGAGTAAATAATTATTCCACATTGCGAAAGAGGTTACGTTCGTTCGTAAAGCGACAGAAAGATGCCGCAGTGCGCCGTGGCGACGTGTCGCAACAGTCATCGTCGTACTCGAGGACGACGGATACGCTACCATCGATTCCCACAGATACCAGAAGTTCGCTCGAGATGGGTACGTGCCTGCGGTCGTGTGCCGCTATCGAATGGCGACGCGCCATTCAATATACAAACGGCGAGGATATGCTCCTTGCATTTTACAAATGACTCCTACGAGAAGGATATGGAACACTTGGTGCTGGGACTTCCGGTGCGCAGCAGACTACGACGCGGCGCTGTACCGACCATAGGAGTCCCGGTGGACGTGCAGCCCGTGACGAAGATGCTCGTCGAGGATGCCAAGCGTTCCCTGCTGAAGGTCGCGCACGCTAAATTACTGACAGGACAGAAGATCACCAATGGCGCGGGCAACAACGAGGCGTCGCGACAGAATCACCAGAGACAACGGTTCATCGTGACGCCGATGAAGAGCCAGTCGCCCCCGTCGGGTTGTCAGCAGAACCGACAAAGGAGTCGTAGCAAGAACGTGACCGAGCAAAAGATGGCCGGCATTGATGTTCTCCTCGCGCTCGGACTGAAGCCCGCTTCACGGTGAGTCATCAGTCTCTCCATCCCCCACGTAGAGCTACGGAGTATACCCTGGGGTAGCAACCCATCACTATACCTCTACCACCACCACCACCACCACGATCACCCTTGCTGGTCCGTGGCGGTGGGCTCTACCTACTCTGGTAAGGTTCAAAACCAAGGGGCGGTCCCCAGTTTCGTCCCTCTCTGACTCCCTTATTGAGAGAGCCATCTTCTGATCCTGATTTTCTGCGATCCCTTCTCTTTCTCTCTCTCTCTCTCCTTCTTACTCCTCTCTCTCTCTCTGTCTACGCCTGATCCGACACTCCCTTAGTCTGCAGCAATCGGGGTTGCCCTTCCCCGAGCGAGGAAGCAGTTCGGTGCGGCGAAAGGAGCGATGGCCCCGACCTGGTCTTCTTCTTTCTAGATCCAAGTTTCCCTTTTCACTAGTGAGAGTGTCAGTCTGGCCCCGTTCAACGGGAAGTCGTCCCTGACTGGTTAACCACCTAACCTAGAGAAGGAAGAGAAAGACAGAGAGACAGCAGCCGCAGCACTGGAAGAGAGAAAGAAAGAGCGCACAGGTACCAGGAGCCCCACAGTACCGGCAGACAGACAGATAAGCGAATAGATATAAACCCGGCGGAAAGAGACAAATGGATTCTCGTGAGTGAGAAAAAGGAGAGGCCAAACGTCCCACTTATAATGGACGGTTGAACAACTGTCCCAAGCTCCATCGGAGACTCGGTCGACGTGATTCGGCCTTGGGCGTTCAGGGACGCTGCCCGTCCGGACGCTCGACCGCTCTTCCCCGAGCCTCTTCGAATTGGGTCGAGACACGAGCTCTCGTAATCCACGATGTCAATAATAATAATAACGCAACTTCGTGCAGGACTGACAGCGCCGTACCGCGGGGGTTTCTTAATCTTTTTCTTCTTTTCACCTTCGATCTCCCGTACCATACTCGACCTCTTGGCTTTTCGAAGATGGACCCCAACCCATCCGGTCACATCCTTCGTTACGTTTTTCTATCATTTTTTTTTTCCCCACCTTTACAAACTTTCCGTCCAGATTTCCCTTTTCATTTCGCCACTGGAGAACAGGACACCAGACGCGAAACTGTCTACCAGCTCGTGAAATAGGAGGCTACAAGGTCCCATGTTCTCCTTGTCGTCGTTCTAGACCTAAGCTCATCCAACCCAACTAGAGACCCCTCCCCGCTCTTTTCTTCCTTCTACTCGTACGGACCAAGTCCCGTCCAAGTCTCCCCCTCTCCTCCCCCCCTCTCCCCCCCTATTATATACACTAGAGTCTCTGGCACGTTACGTACCACACGCGGGTCGCTCGTGCGCTTGCGTGCACGCATGCAGCGTGCGCGGCCAGGAACGTGCGAACCTGCGCGCACGCTACTGTATCTCGACATAGTCGGTTGACAGTGCTAAACGTTCGCATGCGGAGGGGTTAGGTTGTTCCTAATGACAATTATATTTAACTAATCAGTTAATTACATTGTAATATTCTATCGGTTGATATCCACACAGTTTCGTAGTTATTTTCTGGGGGAAAAAAAAAAATCATTTTCAATTTCCTCGCTCACCTACACCATCATCTCCGGTGTCTGGAGATCGACGCTCCATGATCATCTACCGGCGAGGTTAGGCCATTGGTGGGGGAGGGCGCGAACCTCTAGTCCGATCCTAGGACCGGGTCCAGGATCATCATCGCCACTCTTCCCCATGATCCACAGCACTTTGGCAAATGATTTCTGCTGGGAACCTGTCAAGGTGCCATCTATTTTTTTTTTACTCGAAAGACTTGAAAGTCTTTGGGGTACCCACGGAAGTGGGATTTTTTTTTTTAAAATATTCTAGGGTAAATGGCTTTTAATTTTTTCTACTGACTCACTCACGCAAATCATTCCCGAGACGAATCGCCGTTTACCTCTCTTCTCTTTCTGAACGTCACTTGGCTCCTGGTAAATCGACGGTTCGACTCTCCCGTGAATACGGTGCACCGTATTAGTCCCAGCGCGGCCTCTCGTTATTCGCGTGCCGCCTGTGCTAATAAGAGTCGAAAGATTTTTGGTTGACAGAAAAGCCGACTTTTCGTAGGATGACTTGTGCACTATATCTGCATCGTGTAAAGTGCAGTGAACGAGCCTCCGAGTGCAACGAACTCCGGCTGGTATCAAGCTCGTAGTCGAGCAGACTCGAGCATATTAGAAAGATAGGAGGAGTGAGAGAGAATGATTCTGTATGTGAGTTGTCATATATATATATATACGCACGAGTGTGTGTGTGTGAGAGAGAGAGAGAGAGACAAGGAGAGAAAACGTATGCGTTAACCCCGCCGCGGTCACCTTCTATTCTAGAGCACGGACCAGAGTAGCATTTCGTAGGGACGCGAACAGGCAGGTCGGCCATTAGTAGACGCCATTTTAAAGATTCGCATTGGATGAATTTGGCACGTGGTATAGTCAGTGTGCCGATGATGATCAGGGTACGAGGAACGTAGTGGCTCTTTTTCCAGTCGGTCGATACTTTAGAGTAGGCAGGATCATCCGTATGGTGTCAGAAGCCGAGACGTTGGTGGACGACCTTCGTAGGACCGTATCGGGGTCAATTCGTCGTCGGCGGCGTCGCCGACAGCACCGGATATACGTTTCTCTCTGTTTGACGTGACTCTGGCTGCGCGGTACGCGGTGATCGAGTTGGCTCTGCCGCGTCTTGTACTGGTGTCGGGCCTAATGGAGTTTTCATGAGCGATTTCGGTTCCAGCCTGAACAAGATGCACGCGATGGACGGAGCTGGTGGGAACGGCAAGAGGGACGACGGTACCCATGGATCGCCGAAGGTGCCTCAGAGTCAGCAGAACGGGGCTGCGCTACCGGAAGAAGAGGCTGGTGTCACGGCCTCGACCACCCTCAAACGGATCCCGTCGGTTGCCATCAAGAAGGAACCCATATCAGAGCCTGAGCAGGAGGCTACCGATGTCGTTGCTGAACTCCAAAGAGACGTCGACCCCGCGAGAGTGCTGAGGTCGGAAGGAGAGAGCCGGAAGCGGAGGTCCACCGATGAGGCTCTGTCGGTCAATGAGAACTCTGCCTCGAAGAGGGCCTGCTTCGAGCAGCGGGAACACTTCATCTCTTCGCTGGTGGGAAGCGACAAGGTCTCTGCTGATGAACTTGCTGCTAGGGCTGATCAGCTTAGAGCCGAAGTTCAGGTGGGTTTAGACTCTAGTTTTGCGACGATCCAACGGGCAGTTTGTGCTGCTGCTGTAGGTTGGATCTGTGACTCATGGTCTCTTTGCATTCTCTTAGGCACTGGACGAGTTAGCTCGCGCCAAGGAAATGGAGTGGAATGAAATTTTGAGCATGAGGAAGCTCAAGGAGGAAGCTTATTTGAGAATCGAGAGGCGAAGACAGGTCGTTGGCTATATGGAAGGGAATGCTCAGATAACCAAGACTCTTCCACCTGCTACTTTGGCCCTGGGTCCTGAATGGGACGGAAATGGTTCCAATGCCACTACGAATACTACCTCAGGAACAGCTGCCAATGCTCTGACTAACAAGGACAAGGCTGGTTACGGATCCCAGGAGTGTTCCCAGGATGGATCTCATGATGGCTTCGTGGAGGAACCCTCGCCTCCTACCAAGAAGGAGAAAGTCGCGAGACTTCAGGCGCACAGACAAGCATCGCCGTCGCCGAAGCAAAGTGAGAATGGACGTAAGCAGTCGATCGAGTCCCAGAGTCTAGAGAACAGACAGATCGGCGAGGGTCGACAGGGTCCAATCGTCGACGTTCGGTCCATCATCGCGGATTACAGGCTGCGACATCCTGAGACTGTTCCCAGAAGGTGAGACAATTCAATCCTTATCGTTCGCAGCGCCTCTTGGTCGCTTCGGTGCAATGAAACGTTGAATGGAAATTATTATACGGACCTAGGGGTCGCAGGATGAGGAATTCCGTGAACGTTGGTCTTGGAGCCGGTGGAGCCATGGTGGAAACTACGGGACACACCGTGGATTCTCGACCCTCCAGCACTGACTCCTGTAAGAGCAACCCTAACGCAGTAGACCCAAACAGCTCCATGAGCTTCAAAGACGTTCTCGTACAATTTGCCAAGCTCAGCCAACAACAAGGTAACCCAAGAGGACCCTTGCTCCGTCTCTTCCTTCCTTTCACCTTCAACTGATCAATCATTTAATACAATCTTATTCCCCTCGAAGGAGAACCCGTTAAAACACCACAAAACTATCCGGACGTGACGCTTCATCCAGTGGCGCCATCTCCATCGCCCCAAAACACACAGTCTCAAACAGCTGGATCTCTTCTCCATGGTATTCTCACAAAATCACAATCACCAAGGCCCACCACGTTCTCACCAACGTTGGCAAGACTTCTCACGGCTCCGGAGAGAGAAAGAAGTGGTCCAGCAGCCACGTCCACGCCACAACAAACCACAGCGACGCAGCATCTTCTTCAAGCGTACCAAGGATCCAATCCCGTGTCCATCAGCGATCTTCTCTCCTCGTCCAAGGTCAGTCATCAGCCATATCAGATTGTCATCCGATCAAGATGATCCAGGATTTAAAAAACATCTCTTTTACTCATCTTGTTCCTCGTAGGCACGAACGGAAATAACGATCACACCAGTCGTCAATGCACCGACAGTTCAATCCCATTCTAACAATCTCATTCACGTAGTGAGTATACGTCCGAGAATTGCAAGTGAATCCCCAAGCGAATTCGATGTTGCAACGTGACGTCTTCTTCTTTGCTTCAGGACGACGTCGAAGAGGAGACGACGGTGATCGAGGAACGTAGCAGTCGGGTATCCTCTGGTTCCAGGGACAACAGGGATGATCGTGACAGTCCTCCCAGGTGTCAAGGATGCCACGAGCGTGCCGCACAATTTGTATGCGCTGGATGCGGAAATCAATGGTACTGCAGTCGCGAATGTCAGGTCAGTTATTTGTCCGATGTACAGGGTTACCGACAACGTTATCAATACTTTACATTCTTATCAATGGTAGCCTTGATCCACTCTTGACGCTATTAATTTCTGTACTCTCATTCGGAGCTTTGAACGTTGAATTTCTCTTGTCATTTAGGTTTCCGCGTGGGACGAACACTCTGAAGTCTGCTCCGGTTAATGCGATGCTCTCTGAACGTTGCTGCACGTGGGTGCGTGCTCGCGCGAACAAAAAGATCCTGGCGGGAAATCGAAAATAAATCTAGTCAAGAAAGAAATGCCAAGAGGAAAGAAGAGGAGGACGTAGGCGACAAGTGAGGGAAGATGGCGGCAAAGAAATACTGTATATTTTTAAGGATCCTCAAATATATATGCGAACTCTCAAGGTCGATGCGATATGGGGACACTGGTGCATCTTCCGTTGCAACGAATCGATCCTCCTGGATGAAGTTCGCTAAACGCGTTTAGAATTTCGTCAAGCTTTCGTTCAAATTCGATTCCATTGTTACCCAGGTGCTCGATGGAGTCTAAATAACGTTTGAGGGACGGTGCGATTTTGATTATTCCTCGAAAAACTAAAACTTGCCCACTTTACCACCGTTATTTTATTATTCGTGATTATCTGACTGATAAAACACGCATCGTCCGTTGGACCGCAGCAGAAAGCAAGGAATCAAGATAACGTGAAAGACAAAGAGAGGCGAAAGCACGTGCATTCTTCCTATAAAAATTATTTTCTCAGTTCCACGTCGTGAATAGGAATTCGTGCGTTTTAATTTAACCATTTTTTTTT
>JARQSV010000579.1:113243-133843 GCA_030142285.1 Calameuta idolon | reverse complement strand
AATTGGAGAGAACAATGTGTACTGCGCGCTTATTGTACATAATTTTATACAGATTTCCAGCAACGCTCGTTTATTTTGCGAGACTGCAAGAAGGGCGGTCAAGAGTGAGTGCCATTATCAGTATAAAGAGTTCATTTTATCCGAGTTTAAGTTTAATCGCGTCGGATAGTCGTTACAGATTCAAATTTAAACGGTTGAAAGGACGATGAAGTAAAGAAAGAAAAAAAAAAAGAGTAAGGAAGCCAAACGGTCGTGCTACCTTAACGCGTGCGATTGTGCGGCTTTCTTTTTGTTTTCTTTCTTTGCCCTTTAACTTCCTCTTATTTTCTTCCTCCCTTCGACGCACTCGAGCTTTCGAATTTCTCTTGTTTTCTCTTTTTAATTCCATTGACACTCTGCGTGTACATTTAGCGCGAATCCAACCTTACTTTCATGCGTATATTTACATGTCGATGGAGATGTACGTTGCGCTTTTCAGCGGCATATACTTTAGTAGCTAATTTCTCAAAAAATGTGTATGATATATGCAACGATTCATCTCACTTAGGATAAATAATAGACGTACAGGGACACTACACACGTACCAGACACCATACTATTTTATACAATATTTGTTACCAACGTGTAAATTAGTCTTAAAGAAAACGTTAGTATTGTAGCTTTAGGACGTAAGATGTTTTTTTTTCTTCTTTTTTCTCTTCCTTTTATAATTCAGTTGGTATCGTATCAAGTCGTTTTTAGGTTAATATTTGTTGATAGGTTATATCTGAATGATGATTCTCCCGAATATAATCTGTAGCCCAAAGTTCCTACAGGTACATACACGCAACATTATATATTTTTCCCATTTACGAGGCAAACCGAAATAAAGAAAATTTTTAATCGTATTCTCTCTGTGCGTCCCTTCCCTCCTCTACTTATACAGATGTTTTTGTTCTTGGATGATTCTACGGCGAGACAGGTAAGTTTTGGAAATTCGTTTTGTTTTTCAATCTCTTTTTTATGGCTGTGGGGGAATTCAGGCATGGCTGTACCAGCACTGCTACAGGTGGTTTCAGCTTTGACAATAGAATTCTGAGGCTTATCCTTGGGCACGCGTGTATCCTTCTCGAATGTAAACAGTTCGCTTCTCAAAGAAACAAATAAAGCAGATTAGATTTTAAGTACGTTGCAGTCGACACGATAATGTCGTATACCTTGAATCAACAGTCGGAACTGATTGCTCTTGCGGAATTAGCAGGAATTTCTGCGACACCCGGTGTATTTCGGTAAATTATTTTATATTTGAGACACATAACCTCTATGCGTGTTTCAAGTTACTCCTTGGTTGGTGACTCTTATCTTTTTAGAATTATAACAGAACTGCTAGCTCTGCAAGCTTCGCCAGAAGACGTTTACGTGCTGCTCAAGCAAGTATGTCCGGTTGCTCAAAAGAAGAAAGTGGCTGACGATGATTGTGGAAAGAAAGCTGGGGAATCCAATGCAAAATAGTTTCTCTTTATTCTCTTCTATTCTATGAGAATCTAGACAATATCGAATAAGATGTATTAATAAATGAACATTTTATTATGAAAAATGAATATGTTTTTAAATCAACGTGTTTGATTATTAGGATAGCAATAACTCAGTAACGGCTTAACCTCTGTAGTTTGTAGCACCTTCGCATGCTAGCTTATCTGCCATTTCATTACCGTGGACACCTTGATGTCCTGGAACATACTCCTGGAACAAAATATAAGGTAATTATAATAATATATATTTCGGGACACACAATTATTTCACTTACAAAAGTAACGTTCAAGCCTTTCATGGCATTTTCCATTTCTATTAGCTCCTGCTTGTTTATTACATCTTTGCCATTGCTAGTGCGCCAGCCATTTCTTTTCCAGTTGGACATCCATTTATTGTTGCAATTGATCAGAAATTGTGAATCTGTATTGATTTTAATATTTTTTACGTTAGCCTTCTTGGCCTGCTCCAAAGCCCTTGTTACTGCCTGAATCTCTGCCATATTATTAGTGGCTCTACCAGAGACAGGTTGCGAAACATTTCTGAAAAACATTTAGTATTTCTTAATTTCAAAGCAACGAATTAATCTATTAGCATAACAAAATTCACTTACAGAGGATGATTATCTCCAAAATAAACACCTACACCAGCTTTGGCATGAGAATATCCATTGGAACTACATGCACCATCCGTATAAACGTTAACGTAACCATCAGAATCGATATCAAAAGTATATCCTCCCTTTGTCGAATATGATCTCTGCGATGTACCATAGTACGCACCTCCTGAGCTGTGTAATCCTACAGATTGAGAGAACATGTATTAAATTTTCTATAATTGACATATGCATCAATAACTTCTTAAGTTCCCTAAAGATTTCTTTGTCATACCTTGATAACAGTCGTCATGGCTAGAAAATAATAACATGTCATATACAACAATGAAAGATATATATAAACAATTAAAAGAATTGTTATCGATATAGAAAAATTGCCTTTGACAAACAAGACTCCAACTAATAGCTCACAATACCTGGAATAAGAAGAAGAGGCTCCATTGTCTCTCATGAACCGTTCTGCTTCGTTCGGGCTAGAAAATTTCTTGTAGACAGCGTGAGAATATTTATCCACCTGGCTCTTGCATTCATCCCTTGGCAAAATAATAAATAAATAATAAAGTTACTTAATATAACCTAAACGAAGATCTCACCAGCTCGAATATATTCCAGGATTGCGCCCGTTAGCAACTGCGTAATAACTCATGGTGATCCTTAAGGCTGCCAGAGATCTAATGAGGGACCAAAATTTCTTCATTCGTTAACAACAGAGCAGTGAGTATTTTTATAAGAAAGATTCTTTATAATTTGTAATGTGATACCAGTCAGCGACTTCTAACGATTGGAAGATCGACGTCCTTATTGCTTCTTGGTTCACAGTAGAAGTTCTAAACTAGACGCGCACCAGGCAAGCAACTCGATCCTTCTGAGAAACAACGCAGATCGTATAACAAACGAAAGGGAACGCCGATTAGCCGTTGAATTCAAACGAATAATAAATTTCGAATTTGCGCGGCATTGTGGTCGCGCATGCGCATAACTGCATAATTAGAAATGAATTACGTATGTACACCTCAGATTAAATATATTCGTGTTTATGTTAATTATTTTCAATTAAAATATATTCCTTACGAGTACTACTTGCGAAGGGAGGTGTTAATTAATGGTGCATAAGGATCTTAGGATTTTTCGTTTTGTCAAGTAAGTTTGATCTAATAATCTGTGGCGTGTTTTATTTGCACAATGTACAATGAGACCGATTATACACAAATAATAGACTGTGTCTATATATACAGGAGAAACGTAAAATGTACGAAGCTACCAGCTATGTGAAGCAGCTTTAACGTAATTCGTGATAATCTGACGTTTCCATTAGGAAATAGATGTTAACTAATTAATTTATTATAAGGGATGAGGAGGATGCTATTCGTAGATGTCTTCCTTATCCCCGATGTAACGTATTATCTCTGAAGGTCTGTTGAGTTTCTCAGCGTCCACATCTGGGATTTCAAAGCCAAACTCATCTTCGATGGCCATGATGATTTCTACATGATCCAACGAGTCCAATCCAAGATCGTTGATAAAATGGGTATCGAGGGTCAACTGAAATCATTAGTATAATATATTAATACAATACCGTTTAAACGACGTGGGCCATCCGTACGACCGACAAGCAATTGTAACTAGAAAGTAAATAACTCTATAAGCACGAAGGATAGAAATTGCTGTCGGTTCGTGCTGCAGACCCCACGACGCAAGCAAGATGTTAGCCAATATTTCTTCCAGGAAACTCTCCAGCGATAGATACCTTCGCGGGATCAATTTTGTCATAGAGTTTAAGCACCAAGAGCACTCGTTGGGTGATAAGATCGAGCGTAAGCGGTTCCCTGGCGCTGTAGTGGCGCACTTGCTTGACCCGTGGGTCCACAAAGCCCTGGAAAACAAATATTTCTGAGTACAGAAAACAATATGAAATTAGCGAAACCTTGTCAGCAGGAATTTTCTCATGAGAAGTCAAAGCTTTGATGGTTCGCTCCTGTATTTCCTTCAAAGTCTCTGGAGGTTGGCCATAAACATTGCTGTCCCTGATCTTCGCATGCAATACCTGTAGTGTTCAACAATGTTACAAACTTTATAGTATAACAACAGCAGACATGTTGTTTTCATTAAGAAAAGGTGGAAGTCTCCTGGAGCCTAGACGTAGCATCCATGTATCGACATGTTAAGGTTTACATTATACCACAAGTGTACTTGATGCCACGAAGAAAGATATAGCACAGTGATACCGGAGATCAAAGGACAAAATGAATTTAATAATCTAATATAATATTGCTGCCCGGTTCAGTTACATAATGCAAAAACCAAAATACGGTGTATCGACCCCCAGAGTAACCATAAAGCTCGTCGTTATCTTGTTCGTTACCTGAAGAACATGAAACTGTCTCGGATTCGCAGCAATGGCTGTCGTTGGCCTTTGAAGGATCGGTCGACTGGCTAAACACCTTAAAATACCGGTACTTCGCGCGAGGAAACGAACACGCGCAAGCGACGCCATTTTTACTTTCTTTCAGAGCGCAGAGTGAAGTTCTCAACATTCGACCCCACGAGATTTCTCTAGTTTTGCCGATAGGTCACAGACTGCGCTGCTCCATTTTATTAATTTCAGTAAAATCAGCAACCAATAGGACACTCACACCAATTTAGATCAATTCCCTGCTTTCTGCCGGCATTTTTGGCTATTGCAAAGTTTTTAAATCATTTTATTAATATATTGTAAACGTCTTTCCCTTATTAATTGGGTATCGAACTGTCGCTGGGATCTGTCGGTAAGTCGGTAACTATTTTCGAGTGGGAAATTCAACTGAGTGGATCATACTTGTAAAATTAATTATTTTATTTTTGTACGATTTACAATATTATCGGTAGAGTATTCAATTCAAAAATAGTAAATTCTTCAATTTTGCCATAGTCTCAAAATTTTGTCCTTGCCCCCAGATGCTACACGAAGACCATCTGGAGACCAGTCGACTGCATATACCTCATCTGCATGACCTGGTAAATCTTGACTCAATTTCTTCGTTTTCATACTCCACACTGTAAAGATTCATGAGAGTTCTTGATTTATGAAATTTTTTAAAAATAAAATAGATTATGTAATGAGAAATACCTTTTAACGTAGAATCAGAGCTGCCACTCACAAGTAATCGTGAATCTGCACTCCAAGCTACCGAATAGACAGCTTGAACGTGACCTCGCAGTGAAGTTATATATTTTCCAGTGTTAGCTTCCCACAATTTGATAGACTTATCAAATGAAGCCGAAGCTATCATGCGGCCATCAGGAGAGAATTTAACGTCATTAATAAGTTGTTGATGACCGGTCATTCTTGCTGAAATATTAATGTTTCTGTTTTGTTTCATATTGAATTAACGTAACATAACTGGCCAAATTCATGTCAGTTACCAATAGGTTTCTTTTCCTTCTCTGGGTTCCATAAAAATAATGTAAAGTCATCTGAACCAGACACTAGCTTTTCCTCTCCAACTGCTTCGTAATGTTTTTTAGCCTGCTCCACTAAGTTGTCACTGGGTTTCTCTAGAGGATGATATGGCCCTGTCCTTAATGCATAATCTACATTTAGCGCTAATGTATTTACCCAATGTGCATGACCTTCTAATGTTCTGCACAGTATCCCCTGTAATTTATAATTAATTATTCTTCATATTATTATAGATTTTTTTCAACTTACTACCTGTTACTTACATCAGATGATCTCCACACTTTAATCGTTCTGTCTTGAGAACTTGAATATATGAGGTTTCTACCACCCCATTTGACACAAGTTACACTCTTTGTGTGGCCGCTCAGAACCCTCGTTGTCTGGCCAAGTTTTGTATCCCATATTCTCAAATCAGAGTCCTTGGAGGCACTCACTAGATATCTGCATTCAGGATTTTGATGATAGGGTTCCCAAGATAGCGATGTTACCCACATTTTGTGTCCAACCATCGACCTTCCTTTATGATTAACATTATTAGTCACAGACAGGTATAACATTATTTTTGTATATCATTATACATACCAATTTGCTTGCCAGTGAGTGGATCCCATAAAATAATAGTGCCATTTTTGCAAGCGGATGCTAATTTAGTTCCACAGGGTGACCAAGCTATACACAGAACCCAGTGCTTGTGTTCCTGGCATGTAAAATGTGGGGACTGCGTGTAGATGTCCCAAAATCTAACGGTAGTATCCCCAGAGCCACTAGCCAAGTATTTACCGTCTGGAGAAAATGCTACTGATATAACTGCCTCCTTGTGTCCTATAACAAAATTAAAATAATAACCACAATGACACAGTAGTAATTAAAAAAATAATAGCAAACCTTCCAAGGATCCAGTACACCTTGTCACTGCTCTAACTTTGAAGATAGCTTGTGGCTGATACACGATATCCACTACATCTTCACTGGTACTAAAGCTTTTATTAAGATTATCCTCGAGTGTACCAGCAACCTCCACATCATTAACGAAGAAGGCTAACGGTACAGGATCTTCTTCTTGCAGCAGAGCATTGCATATTAACTGCAGCTTATCCACAGTTATGTCGACCGGAAGATCCAATAGACCACCAGGCAAAATCTCTCCAGTTTCAGATTTGAAACGTGACAAGACTCTCTTGACTTCAGTCTCAGTGCCATTATCCTGATGGTCACCCTCGCTGCACTTTCTTTTACTCATTTTTAGTCCCTGATAAATTTACTTGTCAAACTAATAACAATTGCAAAACCCTATTGTCTATCTAATTCTTGCTTCAGAGTTTTTTTTATTACTGTGCACAAATGTCAGAAAGTACTGAAAATAAGTTAATCAACAGTCTACAACTTTAATATAACAAGTATACAACAGAGTAGTCAAAAAATGGTTTTTCCATTTACAAACGCAGCACGTGGTGCTGCTCGGCAGATAAACTATCTTTTTATTCGGCTGCAAGACGGTGACAGGATTATTGGTAAACCTGGCCGAGGATCTCCGAGTTCCTCCGACTTGATCCGATTGGAAGAAGAGTCGGCAAGCGGAGGGATCGTTGTTCGCTCGATTGCTTTTTCCCGTCCTTCCTTAGGGAATAGCCGTTTCGTCCATTGAGTAACAGCGTTCTGTGTTTTGCGCTCAGTAAAATGTACACGTCGCCGGTGTAAAACTGCTAGATTTTTTTGGAGAATAATTTAAATCTGCCAGATTCCTTCGAACGGCACATTCGCTAAAACGCTTCTTGTTATTCTAATCCGTATTTCGAACTTTTCCATGCATTTGTCAGAAAGATTTTCGAAGGTTACCTCCACGAAAATGTGTTTTCTCGAGCGTTTTTTCAACGCTTGACGCAATGTCCGACTCGAATTCACCCAAGGCGGACACAACTAGTGCCAGCCTTTTGGAGAACCTGCGGAAATTTCGATTTCAGAAGAAATCTACTAAAAGGATGAACACGTGTAAGAATTTTGCTGTTTTTCCGTAATCGCGGAATTTCGTTATTGGTTCTGTAGCGATGCAGACAGTACCGACCGGTCCTTTGAATTGCGCTCATCGGTATATATTTTCTTTGTCCTGGCGCAAGGACTTCGACGCTTATACTTGGATTAATTTATCATGAATATTTGAAAAAGTATTTGTAGATTTTATAGATTGACAGTAGTAGCATTGTTGTAGAAAAAAATTAATGAATAAAGATGAAATAAAGATCGTTACATGGCATGTATTTTTAAATTCTTTATCCAATAAGATATTTGTCAGCTATACTTGTTTCTTAATTAGTAATTAGAGTTCATTTTTGGTGTACTTGTTCTTATAGCCGATGAAGATAGTAACTTGATGTCTCCAGAGGTTGCCACCAGACGCAAGATAGTCAACCGGATTGAAGACAGCGACAGCGATGCAGGAAGTCCTGTAAAGTCGCATGCTTCGAGTTCAGATTCTGATAAGAATTCTGAAACCAAAGATAAAGAACAGAAACTCAAGTACCTGACCGCCTTGTATCCACTGATCGATTCCGTGGTTTGTTATTTCATTATTTTCATACTCGTTGGAGGGATGTCACAAATTCTATATATTATCTCTTATTAAAGGGTATCCAGGAAGTATTGAATGGTGCAAACTGGAACGTAGAGGAGGCCGAAGAGGTATTGAAGAACAACAGAAAAAGAGCTCTAAAGAAATCAGCTAAAACAAGTAATAAAAAGCGCAGAAAAGTAGACTGTGACGAGGATGTCGATGTCGATTCCGACGAAGCTAATTACAAGAACAAAGTCTTCGACAGGTCAGTTGAATATCATTGTAAGAGTAGAAAGTTTCCGAGAATTATACCATTTATGAAAATTTACAGCGATGAGGATTCCGATGTGGAAATATCAAACGACCTCACAGGAGATAAGAAAGGCGTTCTTGAATTCATGCAGTCTGCTCTTGTTTCTGAATTACTTCTAATGTCTCAGTGCTCCCAAAAGAAGGCTCAAGCTATCGTAGCTGCAAGACCATTTCACAGCTGGAGAGAGTTAGTCGAGAAGTTCCAAACACACAAATACTTGGACACCGAATTGTTAAATTCAGCACAGGCAAGTGCATGCATAGAAACTCAACAGTTCAGGCTATTCCAGGTTCTTGTATAAATTGGATTACTTTTGAAACGAATAGGTACTATTAGCTACAAGACACGTAGTGGAAACTCTAATGAAGAAATGTTTACGTCTCTCGACCAATATGGAAAGAGCAGTGGCTGCAGGGTCATCGACAGTGACCCAGCAACCAAAGGGTTTGTCACCAGGATTGACATTGGCACCGTACCAAAT
Source organism: Calameuta idolon (assembly GCA_030142285.1). Taxonomy (NCBI): domain Eukaryota; kingdom Metazoa; phylum Arthropoda; class Insecta; order Hymenoptera; family Cephidae; genus Calameuta; species Calameuta idolon. The sequence continues at coordinate 124,937 of JARQSV010000579.1, read as the reverse complement.
GGTTGGATTAAATTGGTTGGCAGTGCTGCATGCCCAAAATGTCAATGGAATACTGGCAGATGAAATGGGCCTTGGTAAAACCATACAAGTTATAGCTTTTCTGACTTACTTGCAAGAGGCGGGTCTTACGGATGACAAATTGGGTCCTCACTTGATTGTGGTACCCAGCTCAACAATGGGTGAGTCTCTTTAGCTTTCTCGTTTGCAACCGATCGTCAAAAAATCATTGTCGCGAGAAAATCATTGATACAGAAAATTGGAGCAACGAATTGGAACGTTGGTCTCCTGGTCTGAAAGTCGTCCAGTACTATGGCTCTCAGGACGAACGAAAGGAGATGCGAATGGGATGGCGAAATGGCGACCTGGACGACGTCGACGTTATACTCACCACGTACAACCTCATCAGCAGTACTCCGGAGGAACGTAGACTCTTTCGCGTTATGCCCCTTCAATACGTTGTTTTTGACGAAGCTCACATGCTCAAAAATATGGGTACCATTCGATACGAGAATCTTGTCAGAATTAACGTGAGTCCAGTTCGATATCGGAATTGAAATTCATGAGAGTTTAAAATAATTCATACTGTTATCTTTAGGCAAAACATCGAATACTCTTAACTGGCACGCCGTTACAAAATAATTTACTCGAATTGATATCGCTGCTGATATTCGTAATGCCGTCAATGTTTGCGGGCAAGCAGGCGGATCTCAAGAGTTTGTTCTCGAAAAATTCCGTGAGTTTGACAAGTTATAAGAGTAAAAGAAGCTACTATTGGAGGTAAATCTCTTTTTAGAAACTATCCGCGGATAAGAAAGACGGCGATCAGCCTCAATTCGAACAGGAACAAGTGAAGAATGCCAAAAAGATCATGAAGCCATTCGTGCTGCGACGATTGAAGTCTCAAGTACTTCGCGATTTGCCAGCAAAGTCGGACAAAGTCATTCGCTGTCCGTTAATTGAGAAGCAGCGCAACATGTATGAGAATCTTGTGGCAGAATTTTCAGCCGAAGCAGATCAAAACAATGAAGTCAATGGCATTGGGATGATGATGCAGCTTAGAAAGCTCGCTAATCATCCATTGCTCATTCGAGATTATTACGATGAAAAGAAATTAAAAGTATGTAGTCGACAGAGAGAAAAGCTATCAATTTTTATATCAATCTTTTTTTGTTCGTAGCTCATATCGAAGAGGCTGGCAAAGGATCCAGGATACAAGCAGAAGAATCCTGATTATGTGTTTGAGGATTTATTGTGGATGTCTGATTATCAAATAAATCAATTATCCCGAACGTATAAGAGTCTTGCTGGACTTGGGCTGCCACAGGAACTTATACCGAAGGCTGGGAAATTACAGAAGCTGGATGAACTTTTACCAGAACTAAAGTCAGAGGGTCATCGAGTTCTTATATTCAGCCAATTCACAATGGTGCTGGATATTTTAGAGGAATACTTAACCATCAGGGGTCATTCGTTTTTGAGGTTAGTTTTCATGCTGGGTTTTATTATTCTTCTTGTGCTGCGATTTGACTGGAGAATTTTAAATTGACAGAATGGATGGGCAGACACCGGTGACTGAAAGGCAAGCCATGATAGACGAGTATACCTCTGACAATTCTATATTTATCTTTTTACTCTCGACAAGAGCTGGTGGTTTAGGTATTAATTTAACGTCCGCCGACACAGTAATTATACACGATCTAGATTTTAATCCGTACAACGATAAGCAGGCCGAAGATCGTTGTCACAGAGTGGGACAAAAGAAGTAAGTGAAAAAAGTCATTTCTTGTGTCTGCGCAGCACTTATTGTAAATTCAAATTAATTTACAGGCCGGTTACCATAATAAGATTGTTAGGCCAAGACACTATAGAAGAAGGGATGTATCAAATAGCTCAAGAGAAATTAAATCTAGAACAACAGATTACCGGAAACGAGGGTGAGTTCAGTTTATTTTCTCCAAAAGTAACAACCAGTTTTTGTTAGTGACGATGGGCCAATTTTGGGAAATGTTGTTTTATTCTTTCGCAGAGAGTGAGAATACTGATAAGAGAAGCGTCTTGAAGTTATTGAAGATGACTTTGGGATTGGATCCTCATAATAAATCTCTTACTCTTTCACCCTCGAAAAGCATGAATGGCTCGTCGAATGGCTACGTCGAGGGCGACGGAAATTGCGACCTATGATTGTAATATTTGCGTAACTCGACCTACGTCGTTTTTTACAGCAACGTTTTCCTTTTTCTATCAATTTTACCTTTCCCGTCCCGAAACGTGCGTGATTTTATCCATAGTTTTATTTCGCTCGTACAATGCCGCGTTGCGACTAGAGACTGAAATGAAATTTTCTCTTAAGGAGAACACAATAAATTATTAATAATTTTTTTTAACAATATACGATCCTCCGATCATTAGGCAATTCCTTTTATCTATATAATATCCGAAACCAGCCGTGCCTGGCCCGTTACAAATTTGTAAATCACTCATCGAGGCATTCCTTTATTTATTTATGAATAAGTCCCAATTGTTATCTTAGCTTTTCTTTTAAGCACATAAGAATTCCCTTACGATTCGATAAACTAGAGAAATTATTTTGAATGTGTGAGGATATTGATATTATGGAATTAAGAAAGAACATGGGTCTTTTGTTACGTTAAGTAAAGTGGTATACATTAAGTTACGTGTATTGGCAGAGGAGCCGAGGTATAATACAAAAGGAAATTGAGAAATCTTTTAATCGTATACAGTCCACTGGAATTTTTACTGGAGAATTCGTATTCGCTGTGTTAAATTAATTGTCTCTAGCTTAATAAAGATATCCAAAATGGGCCAAAAAGCTGTAACTGTCGACACATCCTTGACTGCAGATCTAATATCTAAATCAAAAGATTTGTCTATCCCCTTAAAAAAAATAATACAAAATCATAGCAATTCATGATACAAAAATTCTTTTAATTATCTTAATTGTACTCCAACAAGAAAGTCCTTAGCTATTCTTTTTTATCACATTTTTCTGCAGAGTATACATATGTAAATGTAGTTACAGTAAACTTCTGATAAGTACGTGCCTGTTTTCCTCCCTTTTTCAGGCATTCCTGTCAGTCCCCACTACAGCCTCAACTGGCCTCAACTGGCCTCAACCAATTGACCAATAATGTAGCTCACTGACGATTGATATCGCAAGCAAAACAAAATCAGAAGAATAAAACGAATAAAACAAAAATCAGCTGTGCTCCGAAGGGGCTCGCGTGTAAAGAGGGGGTGTTTATTAAGTCGGCGATTGCCCTCAAGTATCATCTCGTACGTACTTACTTAAGTCCACTTAAGTCCTACTGTATTGGCATAGGAGCTGACAGTACCGTTTCTCCAGTCATGACGAATCTATGACGAACGCGCGATAGTGAAAGGATACCGCAAGCAGAAGAATCTCAAATGCACGAACGGGAGCAACGATCAGGCGCAGTTTCGATGGGAATACAGTGCGAGTGACGTCGTCCGTTGTGTTCGAGAGAAAGAAGTTCAAAGAACTTGGAAATTGTATGCAGATTATCAGAGTATCATGGAGGTACTGGATCCAAGCTTAACGAGGGACGATCAGCCTTTGTGTATCAATGATTCCTTGAAAAAAGGTTTGAAAGTTGTTCTGCTCTATTGTCTGTGCACTGTTTTTGTCCTACTGTTGATTCGTCGTTTCTACATCTGGCAGATGCCTGCGGTTCCGTTTTCTAGTTGTTTTTTTTAAATTGCCTCGCTTCGAAACGCTTCTCCTGGCGCTATTTCTTATCTTAATTTCTTGGCTTCGTTTAACGTACTTGTCTGTGAATTCGATTGACTTCAAAGTGTAGATGACAATGGTTTTATTGCTCTGACAGAGGTAGCGAGACTGATCAAAATGATGACGCTCGATTATTCAGTGGAAACGTCATAATTATAAGATTTCGTTTTAAGCGATGGGACAGCAGCAACGTTGGGTCTGTTTGATTAATTGTTTTTTTTACTAAAACTGACAAAGTAATCTGGCTGGAAACTTTTGATGTGAATTTGAAATATTTTGGAGTCTCCTAAGGAGGTTATTCTTTGTTTCATAACGGATGACAGCTGTCAGTGCACTCTGATGTAATTAAGGAAACGTTTATTTATTTTTACTTATGATGCATTCCTGCAGACCGAGTAAACTAGCATTTCATTAGTTAATGTTATCTTACAGTTGTCGATAAACATGGAGCAGAGATACCTGCAGACACCTCGTCGTGTCTCAAAGCAAGATATACGATGGGTTTCTTGGGATTTTTGGGATTCTCACTGGTTTATGCGATGAGAGTTAATCTTTCTGTGGCCATTGTATCTATGGTCAACCAGACAGCAGTACCTTCCGATGATAACAATGACACCAGCGATACTTGTAACGACACAATGCCTATAAATGGCACTTTCATTCCTGTAAGCATAAAATAATGAATTTATTACTCTGATTATACATACAAATTATCTACAGAACATGGCTTTGATTGTTCGTTATTTCTTGATTACTCAATTAACTTTGGACTTAATTTTTTTTCTTTAAATTTGCATATGTAATATGTTTCGAATGCTCAGAAAGTGAAACTTTAGATATATCAAATTACGCATTGACACCATTTCCATTATCACGCATATTACAAACTTCCTATGCATGTTTGACCTTAATAGCAGACAAAAGATAAGGTTTATCACTCTAATACAATGAAATGTGCCAAATCAAGGCTTACCAGCGATGTTAAGCAATTCTATTCTTTGGGTACAGAGTCCTGGAGAATTTGACTGGGATGAAAAAACTCAAGGAGTCATACTTGGTGCATTTTTTCTGGGATATGTATTAACGAACGTTCCGGGTGGCCGAATGGCAGAGAAAGTAGGTGGCAAATTGATTTTTGGTCTTGGCGTTTTTCTCACTGCCATTCTTACCGTGATCAGCCCTTTTGCTGCTTACTGGGGACTCGTACCATTCGTGATCGTTCGCATTGCTGAAGGATTTACCGAGGTACCTGATTGTCACACAATTTCAAATTCCTGAATTAAGCCACTTTGCATCCTATGCAGAATATTCAACTTCATTCCCTTTTCCAGGGAGTTACCTTTCCTGCGATGCACAGCATGCTTGCACACTGGGTACCGCCATTGGAACGTAGTAAATTCGCTGCAATTGTTTACGCCGGTAATTATAGAGATAATTCATTATTAAAAAGCTAATGACCATTTAAACAAGTTTTCACTGAGGTTAGAATTGTTATTCTCCTTAGGTGCTAACTTTGGCACAATAATTTCTCTACCGGTGAGTGGTTGGCTGTGTTCTCTGGAATTATGGGGTGGCTGGCCCCTGGCATTTTATCTCTTCGGAACCCTTGGAATTATTTGGTACGGTTTTTGGCTTCTCTTTGCTTACGACACCCCAGCCCACCATGTCAGCATCGATCCCCAGGAAAAGGCATACATAGAAGCCTGTGTCGAGCCAAAGAATGAGGTTTGTAGATTAAAAAGAAATTGTCAGCATGATCTTTACTATCTTAAATAACTATTTTTTCTCTAACAGGGAGAAGATCCAGGAGTACCATGGCTCTCGATATTCACATCACTGCCAGTATGGGCTATCACGATAACTCAGTGTGGACAGTCCTGGTGCTTTTATACTTTGCTAACTGAATTGCCTACGTACATGGCGAAGATTCTTCACTTCGACGTCCAACAGAACGCTTTCCTTTCGGCGTTGCCCTATCTGAGTGCATGGATCGTCGGCTTACTGGTGTCCTGCTTCGCGGATGCTCTTCTGGCCAGGCGTTACCTGTCACCCTTGACCTCCATGAAACTCTGGAACACCGTTGGCTCTTTGGGACCAAGTCTCAGCTTCATAGGTGCCATCTGGGCAGGATGCGATCGCGTCTGGGTGATGATGATGCTCTCAGGTTTAGGATCCCTGCAAGGCGCTATTTATGCTGGCAACCAGATGAATCACATCGCTCTTGCTCCGCGATACGCAGGAACCTTGTACGGACTGACAAACGCAGCTGCGAATATTTGCGGCTTCCTCGCGCCTTATATTATCGGCAGGATAGTTGTGGGACACGTTAGTATTTCTATTTCTACCTTTCGTCCTGTGCATTGAGTAGCTCAATGGGAGTACTGTGCTTTTTTCTTTCCTACAGGAAACACTGGCTCGCTGGCATTCTATTTTTTGGATCGCAGCTGGCATAAACATCTCGACAAACTTTTTCTACTTGATCTTCGCTTCCGCGGACGAGCAGCCTTGGAGCGGAGGATACAGTCAATGACGATCTTCAACTAGAAGTACAATTATGCTGAATTTGGCGTCTGACGCTGGTCGTCCAATCGATCGCCTTGTCTTGAGCACATTTTAGATAATTAATTGACCTTTGACCACAGCTTGGATTTCAGCTGTGACAAATGGATCCACTGTACACTTCCGTTTCAGGATTCTCAGGTGAGAATGTAATAACAATTTATTTGATTTATCCTCGATCGGTCCTTTCGCATCCATTAGGATTTTTATTTCCCTTTTTTCTCGGCATACGAAAGTCCTAACTGTGATCTCGCCTACGCGAATCTACCATTGTAATCTTCTTTCTCCTTGTCCTGGATCATCATGAAGTCTCTTCTCTATCGCGAATCGACAAAATATATTCCAGTGGTACATCGGATTCCACCAGTGTGACATTTTGTGATACAATCTTTTGGATATTTAGATAAGTGTAAATTTGACGAATCCAAAGTGTACCTTTAAGAGAAAAAAAGAAAAATCTTTTCAAACTAAATCACCCGTGGATAGTAGGTATAGCAATTGCTGTCTTCGATTAAGAATTATTAATAAATTAAACGGTACAATATAAATCTTCGTTTAGGAAAACTTAATGACTCGTGACGCTGGGTGTTCGTAATATTCGTGAATATTTCTTTATTACTTCACGAATGATCGTACCTATCGTGGGCATTGAAAACTCGATGCCAATAGTCGAAATACTGTATAATTAATATTATAACACTACGACGTAGTACGTAGACGGCGTAACTGGATAAAAAGTAAGACGATGCGATTTCACGTGATAAAAATGCAATTAAAAAGAAACGTAACGGGACGTTACGAATAATAAAGGTAACTGGACATTTGTCAACGTTTAACGTTCAAATTGAGATTAGCGTAACGACAGTAATTCTTTTTACGAGGATGATCTAACTTAGGCTGCTCCGTTTCCGGTTCTTTTATAAAATTGTATATAAGAATATAAAAAAAAAACAAAGAGTAATGAATTATCAATCGCCTCCAACTTATATCGACGTCGTTAATACACCAAGGTACTGCGTATCAGCTTGTCCTTGCACTGACAAGAAGCCTCGCGGTGGCCATTTTGGATGTAACTTTTAAACGTTCCAACTTTTTTTATTTCCACGTTTATTCAAAGTCATCAAGTCGCGGATATGTCGTCCTTTTGTTTAGCAGTCAGCTCGAAGATCATGTCTCTCATTCGACTCAGATCCGTGAGCTCCCCCTTCATCTTACGAATGCTTTGTTCCTTTTCCGCTATTGTACTTTCGTAGCTGTGACACTGCCGCGCCAGCTGTTGTATCTCTTGTTTCAAAGCAGCGACGTCCTTCTGATTCGTTGCGATTTCCTTGTTCCTTTCCTCGATAATCTGCAAGAAAGCGAAGCACAAGATGCGAATTGTATGCGCGTCGGATGAGGATGTCAATATTGGTAAAGAAGACAAATAATAAATATATATCTTTGGAATGATAAATCAAGCGATATTTACCTGCTCCTTTTTGCCAAGGGTCTCCTGCATCTTGTGAAGAAGCTTGCTGAGCTCGTGATTCTTACCAGTGAGTTCCTTGACCTTGTTCTCGGCGCTGCTACGCTCCGCGTGCAATTCCTCGACCTTTCTTTCGAATGTTTCAACTTTACTTTTCGTCGCTTCCAGTTCCTGGGAACAATCCGACAGGAGTCGAACGGTCTGTTCCACCGCTTCGGATTTCTCTGCAAGGACTTTCTTCAGACCGTGTATTTCCTAGTTGAGGAATTATTATTTGCTGGTAACTTTTACGTTTTTCTAACGGATTTACTTATCGCTTGCGTGAGAGATTACTTACTTGTATCTGGGACGTGTGCGTTCTGCTACTCTTTATCTCGGCATCGCGAAGCTTTTCAGTCAAATTAGCTTTCTCTGCCTGCACTCCTTCCAAGCACTGCTGGGTGCAGAACAGCATTTGGTGCAGTCTACTCGATTCGGCTACTACCTGGGCTAAACGATGCTGAAGACTCGTCGCGTGGCTGTTCGCTGCTTCCAAACTGGCCTGAGTAGCTTTCTCAGCGTGTCTCATCGCTGCTAACTTTAATGTTTCTCTCTTAGTTCTATTTCAATGTCAAAGTGTCTATCTCATAGACAGCGAAGAGCTCTGTACCTTGTACTCATACAATTCCATCACCGCAGAGGTTGTAATATCTCCTACTTGATTACTCTCGAAGGCCTCTTCCAGCTTAGCAATGAAGGCATCGAGACGTCCTTCCTGAGCCAGTGAGAAAAGTGGTGCCATTTCTCCAGCGTGACAGAGTTCAGGAAATCGCGTATTCGAGCTACTCTTATTTCCTGCTCCGCTCTGAACTAGAACCAGAGGCTCCAGTTCACCCATGCAACGGGCAACTGCGGAAACGCTTTTATCGCCCACCAGAAGAAAACATTTAGTGTCGTTGGATCAACGTGAATTTAGTTCTGGCACAAAGTAAATTATTCGTACCATTCCTGGGGAAAACCTACGGAAGATGTCAGCTGCAAGACCTTTTGCTTGACTTCACCGTCCCCCGTAAACAAAGCCAGAGCTAGTACCATTTGCACTTGTTTCTTACGCAGAAGTTCCGCGTACAAGGTCAGCCAGTTGGAATTGTGAGCAGCCAGATCAGCTACCAGTGATAACGCATGTACGTAAAGGCTCGTGGCAGGATCCTGGAACATGTATTAAAAAATGTACCATATTGACTTATCATTAGCACCATTTGTAATTTACCTGAAAGAGATTTCCTGGCCAATCACCTCCAGCTGAAATTTCCTCCTGCTCCAGCAGTGGACTCAGCATTCTGCGCATCGTTTGCTCGCTGAACGCCTGCATAACTTTATTCCTCAGGGTTGGATTCTTGGCCATTTCTTGAAGTAGCTGCATCAGTTCTGTCAATCTTGTTTGAACTTCTGCGCTACGTCCGCTACTGGTTCCTTGCATTTCATCGTCCTCTGACTGTACTACGAGCATTAGGACAGACAAGTCTATCTCGGCCAAGACTTCCGTGGAACACTTGGTGCGACGAGAATCTATCATTACTGTTCGTATAAGTGTCAGGGCTTTGGAACATACCTATTGTCGACACAATACTTTGATTGATTACTTTGCTAATCGATAGGTGTAAATAAATTTTATGTGATCGTACTTGCTCCATAGGTACCCATGCGGTTGCTGCTTTAATGCATACAGGGTATAACGGAATTAGAGCTGGTAATTGTAGTTTTACTAGGGACAATAGAAATTCCATCATTAGAGAAACGCATTCCGGGTCGGAATTGTCCTCCAGGGTGGCTAATATATTCTGTACATCGGCAGCATAACTGTGAAGGGAAAGATAAGAGTCAATAGATTCCATCCGATAGGCTTGGGTAATGGCAATATTTTAAAAGTGACTTTACTTGGAATAGGTTAATAGCACAGCACGTGAATGTTCGTTCTGTCGTACGTCTTCAAAGAAATCAACGATATGTCGCAAAAGAAGTACGTCCTTGTCTCTTAACGCTGTCACCAGACTTGAGAATGTGACTGTCGCTAGGTCTAAGATATGCTTCTCTGAGATTTCCTTATTTGTGTGCTCCAGTATGATAAGTAATTTGCAGCATTGCACTCTAGTGTTGACATTGCAGCTTTGGATTTTTAAAAGGGTTCGTACAAATACTTTTGTATCCACAGTTCGCATTAAGGTATACACTGCTGGAAGATTCTTATAGCATAAATTGACTAAAACTCCTAGAGAGAGTGCGACAACTGCTTCCTCCGTGGATTGTGTTACCCACTGTGTTAATGTGGAAATTAAATAAGGCAGATGAGCCTCTTGCCACGAAATTTTGACACCATAGGTTAGCTCCTGGAGAAGCTTTAAAACACGTACTCGTTTCTCTGCTGTTAAGTTTGCCTAATAAAATGTTTTACGCATCAATTAGATACTTAAATAAACTAAGATGATTTGTTTTACCTCTAGCAATCTAGTAAGGATGGGAGCAAATTTATAAGTGTGAATCAGAGCTTGTCTAGCAGCGGCATTTCTACAGGCATTTTGTAAAACTGCTACTGCAGTCCAGACGAGGGTAGTTCTAGATCCAAGAGTGTTCATAAGTTCGTGAAGGCTCACATAAAATTCTGCTGCTATGCTAGATCCTGGATCGAATATACTGAGATCCAAGGATGCTCCGATTACCTTTAGAGAATAAAATGCATTAAGAAATTGGTACGAGTAACAATATAATATTCTAAATGTGTATCACTCTTCGTTATCATCGAATGACTCTTACTCCAAGATTTCTCTGTAGAACTGATGCAGTAGTTTCGTTTGGATGTTTAGAGTATTCAAGTGCCGCCGAAATGAATGCTCTCGTATCCTGATATTTATCCATGTTTGAAGAATTTCCTTAACTTTTTAAAATGCACTCTCAACTTTCAAACTTGTTAATTCCGGTCGGAATTGCGAACGAAAACTTATCGGTGGACGCTTCAGAAACACGCATTTTCCCAAGAGTAAATGTGGCTACATTGAAACGAAAAGGAAATACGTGACTTCGCAATACCTGTTAAACATTCCACGATTGCATAGAGGTGTTCGGTAGCGATAATAAAATACGACAAGATGTTTAAAAAAAGTACTCAGAAATTCTACGGTTTACGTATAGCGTCCATTTTTAAACATCCCAACGTTTTTAAACTATCCAATTGGAAGCTCCGTCATATGTCAGCGCTTGCTCTATGAAACAGGTATACGTTTGCGCATGCTCCAGTATCCCATAAAACACTTTAAACTTGTATTTGAGAGCGAAAAATAATGAGCAAGTTTTTAAATGCTATTTCTTTCGTTATTTATATAACGTAATAACTTCAGTGTTTAAGAAAACAAGCAATACTTTTAAAGCCAATTGATTTTTTCGTGTTTAGTGTCTTGGAGAAGTTCTTAGACGTATCTTCTTTTGCCAAGGTAACCTATAAGGTTTGAACAATTTTCGAAATGCTAATATTTTAAGACATTGTCATTAATTTTTTGTAGTTATGAGATTTACTGGAATTATGTTAATCGCAATTGAAAGGATGACCACTCGTGTCAGATGGTCCATGCTTCGTCATTTTTCAACTGTCACGGACACAGCAAATATTATTGCAAACGATGTTCCCGTTGCAGCAAATGAGGATTACACCAGCATACGAAGGGAAAATCTGAAATCTCTTAATGTTGCAGTTTTGGGTATGCCGAATGTTGGGAAAAGCACTCTTGTCAACCAGCTGGTTTGCAGGCCGGTAATGCTTTCAATATAAATAGTTGGAAACAATTTCATGCTCGTTTAGAGAATTAAGCTATTGGTATCTTTCATTGATACAAATTCTTTTCGTGAAGATATGTCCGACTTCAAAAAAGGT
>JARQSV010000579.1:65899-107667 GCA_030142285.1 Calameuta idolon | reverse complement strand
CATCTTATTATTAACTAGTTAAAAACATTCGGGTCCTAGTACATTTTCAATAATGGTAACTGATCCACTCGTACGAACGTTTAAGGCATTTCTTTCGACGATTGGAAAGATCTCAACCTCTCCAATCCTGATGACATCATTGTCCTTGGACTGCAACAAATCGTCATCAGTATTTTTACTGACGATATCGGTGGTATTCGATATCTCGTTATCTCTCGATGTACAATTATTTAAATCTAAATCAGTCTTATCGTTATTAGTTTCAGTCTTCAATGTAATAAGCGTATTGTCGTTTAGAGCCTGAGAAGAGGAGTCACCGTTCGAAGAGGAACTCTCCAAAGACCTTGTTCGCATCCTCTTAGCCAGCAAGTTCTTCAGTTCTGGATTGGCAAGGAAAGTTTCGCAGCGTTTTGTGTGCATCTTCATATTGTCATGACGATTAAAAGGTCGGGAACATCCTGGACAAAAATACCTGAATATCAAAAAATAAATGTATCGAATGACATTTCTCATTTTAGCCAAGTAACTTTGAGATTTCAGATTTTTTCTCTTTTACCTCTTTTCGCTGTGAACAGCCATGTGCGCTGCGAGGTGAGATTGCTGGGCAAAAGATTTCTCGCAGATGTTGCATTTATACTTTCTGATACCCTCGTGCTTCAAAAGATGTTCCTTGAGTATGTGACTACTTTTGTAGACGTTAGGGCAAATTGAACATTTATACTTTGCAGCTGCGTGGACCTGAAAATTATTGATACAATAGTAACAATTTGTATTGTCTCCAAAAATTGAATTATAACAAAACAAAGAAATCAATGATGCATACATTTTGATGGGTGTGTAAGGCTTTCTTCGATCTGACTTTCTTCCCACAGACGTTGCAAGTATAATCTCGAGAATGTACATTTTGACAATGCCTTTCAAGAGCTTCCGCATTGCACAAATATGTTGAGCACAATTTACACATGAAGTTTTTATTCTTGGTATGAATGCTCATGTGAGCTCGCATTCTGCCTTTTGAGTAAAAGTCTTTGCCACAGATATTGCAGGTTACGTCCTAATAAAAAAGTCATCGGTGTGACACGTATCTTAGCAGAACATGAAATAAAACAACGTTTAATAGTGAAGTATATAAACTCTAACCTTTGAGGGCTTATGCGTAGTCTTATGGTAACTCAAAACTTGTCTGCTGGAGCTGGAGAAGTCACAGAGTTTACAGCTATAAGGTTTTGCACCGGTATGAGTGTTCAAGTGTTCCTCTAGCAGTACCGCAGTGACATATCTCTTTTCACAAAGGTGACACTCGAAAGGTTTAATCTTAAGATGACTCTTCCTTATATGACACCGTACATTGCTAACTGTCACAGTAGCAAATTCACAACCTCTGCATCGATAAGGTTTCATATTGAGATGCCCCCATATGTGTACCTGACATTTATCCATTCTGGGATAAATAGTATTACAAATGTTACACCGTATACTGATTCTATCCAGCACAGTAAGATTCTTGTAAACTTCTTCGTTGTCGACAACTGTCATGTCAACATGATAAAGCGTTTCTATAACCTCTTTCTGTTCTTCGCTTATCAATTCCGATACTCTGCCAAACTTGCCATCGGTAGTTTTACGTCTTTCTCGAAAATCCTTTGTGCCATCTGCAGAAACATCAATCAAAGAGGCATCGTCGGAGCTCGATGGATAAGTCAGACTATTTGATGACCGACGTCGCTTCTTTGTCTCATCAGGATCATTCGAAGCATCGATGGAAGAGCTTTGAGACTTAGTATTCTTTAGCATTTCTATGACAGATTTCCTCAACTGGGTCATGTGGTCCTTCGACATGCTGTGCTCTTTGTATCCATTCAAATTGTCAGTGGAATCGTGATTTTCTTCCGTATTGTCTATGGACGATTCTCTGACAGACGGGGAAGAGTTAGACGAAGCTACGGATGACGTGGCAACGCGATGACCGCTGTCATCCTCAGCTTCGTCACCTGGCGGAGGACTCGTATTTGTGGGTTTATCGGTCTCATTTACCTTTGGTTTTTCTGCTGCGCAGGAAGCTGCTTCCTTTGGTAACCATACGTATTCATATTTTTCTTGCTTAACTATAACAGGCACGGCTTTACTTTTTGTGGAATCCTTTAAGATCGGTCCAGACTCAGAATCATTCTCTGTGCGATTCACTGGATCATTATTCGACTTAACGGGCTCCTGATTAATTTCTAACTCACATTCTCTCGTCTCTGAAGAATCTTTACTGCTGTCTTTGGAGTCATGCAATTTTTTCTTTTCCACACAGCTAATTTCCTTGTTAGACTCTATTAAAGTCTGAGTATCCGTACAAGTAATCTCATCGACAGATTCTTCAACAATCTTTGAATTATGTCTAACGTTATTTTTATCGTATATTATTTCCTTAACAGTTTCCGCAGTCTTCGTCGAAGCTCCCAAATTTTCCACAACGTTCAATTTCGTGTGACTTGGCACAGAATTCGAATCTGCATTCTCCTCAGGCGAATTTTTCTTGGGTACAGTGGATCTTGAAATTGATCGACACACTTCAGTCTCTTCCGGCGATAAATCTTCATGAGAATGCTCCGAATCGTTCTCGGACGATCCGTTTTTAGTCTCTTCAAATTTTTCATCGCAATTAGAATTTACGTTCTCAGTCAAATTGGCGAGCGATTCGTTCGTTGTGCTGCTAAGTTTTTGAACTTTCGTTTTCTCAGACTGTACGATCCTTATGACTTTTCGTTTCTGCGATACCTTAGCTGGCAAAACGTTTTCCTTGTCAGAATCAACGTCACAGTCTTCATTAAAATTGGTTTCTAAGTTTTGGCGTTCTTTCTAAAATGAATAAAAGACAAATAATTATTTCACGAATCCTTAGTTACTACATTGACATACAGCTTCCTAAATAACGACGCACTTACAGCTGATAATAGTTCTCGTTGTGTAAGATGACACTTTTCATGAAAGTCACACAAAAATTCCAACGTCCCCATGCATCGGACGCAAACAACGTGGGGGAGGCCGTCATCTTCTTGTACCTAAAATATTTATCGCATAGGATACCGAGTGAGTTTAAAAATTTATTGACTCCTGGAAGCAATGTATAATCAATCAGCAGACACTAAATCAACTTCAACGGGTGGGTTTGAAGATTTAATAAAAAAAAAAGAAAAATAGAATCAAATAATATTTTTGAAAAATATTGTAGCTTTATTGATGTCAAAAATGGAAACGTCATAGTGATCACATTGTCAAGAAAATATTTGATTATCTCAATAATTATCATTAATCAATGTCATCAACGATTTCAAGATATAGACTCGGTATTAAAGAAATATTGTATATTCTTGGCTATACAGTTACCGCATAAATAATATTTTATTGCCTTATAGGTTAATATCGAAGAGACACAACTAATGAATCCTGGAATCAATAATTGACTGTCGCTTTCTTTGAGGCAATGATTTAGAATAAAATCGTTCAGCTCCTTCAGGTAGAGCGAAACATTATGAAAAGTGTTAAGGCACTTCGAGCAAAGTTACAGTGGTTTAATTATTTTTCAATCTAGTACTTTGTATTTTGGACTCTTTAATTAAGATTAGATCGCATTAATCATGATGAAGAATGGATTGTTCAGCCTGCCAGCTCTTTAAGAGAAAGGAGCCACTACCATTTAAAGATCTTCTATAATTTTTTTAATATCAATATAGTCTTATATTTTCTTTGAAAATTTTCGTATCTCTATAAATTGATCATGAAAGTCTTTTCTAAAAATATATAGATCGTAGAAAATATTCTTCCTTCGCTGTTCATGATTATAGACTTTGGAAGCCCTGATTGTATAGGATTTATTAAAGTTAATTTCTCTCTGGTTGTCAAATTGAGAAATTGGAATCAAGTGGAATGGCAGTCATAAGAAAATTATTTGCTTTTGGCAATTCAAGTAGCGCACTGTCCCCCCAATTGTCTGATATAACATTCGCAGTGCACAATTTGTCTTGTATTCACTTCTCGTTAGGATGTATGGAAATATCAGTAGCCTTGTCGGAGAGTCTGAGATCTTTGGACTTGCCCTCACTCTTCTTGGTGTCTTCGAAGTGTCTTCTCCTGTGAACCTTCATGTTATCCTGCCTGTTGAATTTACGTCCACAAACAGAACAGGCGTGTTTCTTCTCTTCGTGGACATATCGATGAGCAGCCAAATGACTGGCTTGTGCGAATCTTGCACCGCATTTTTGGCAGACGTGCTTGCGCAATCCTTCGTGCTTCAGCAAATGTTCATTAAGATAGGCCTTGGACGCGTAACGATTGTTGCATATATTGCAGATAAAGGGTTTAGGATTGGTATGCTGAAGCATATGTGCTTTATACTTGGAAGCAACTTTAAAAGTTTTTCCACAAATGTTACAGGTATGCGTGGCGACGTGTCTCGACTTGATATGTTCGTTGAGAACCGACAGGCTGGAATAGAGGTTATAGCAAAAGTGACAGCGAAACTTTCGTCGACTCTTTAAATGAACGCTGGCAATGTGACTCAATAGCCTCGTACGAAATGGAAAAAGTTTATTGCAATATTCACATTCGAGATTTTGTGGCGGCAGATGTGACTTCAGATGCATCTGCAGAGAAACTTTATGATGATAGCTGAGGCCGCAATCGGGACATCGATAGGGTTTCACTCCCTTGTGAATATTGTCGTGTTCCGTCAAATCGAACTTTGACCTGAATCGTTTAGGACACTTTGGACACTGTATGGGTCGTGGATTTGTATGGGAACACCTTATGTGCTTCATTACGTCGGATTTACATACGAATTTCGCGCGACATACTGTGCAGACGAATTGCTTGATACCGAGATGAGTCTTCACGTGCACGGTACATTTGTCCTTTCTTTCGTAAACTTTTCGGCAAATTCTACAGGCGTAGCTACTTTGATTTTCCATAGAAACATGCTCGACGTTGTCGTCCACTTGAATCTCCTCGCCATCCATTCTAAAGAGATCCTCAGGATTCTTTGAAGCATCCAGCTTCTCTTCGGGATCATCAAACTCATCGAAATTCGCTGTTCCCTCCTTTGGGTTGCGATTGAATATCGTGTTGACGATATTACGTATCTCGACGCCATTTTGATTATCAAGCAGACCGACTATACCAGGATCCACCATGCAGGAACCCTGATCCGGAAATACTTTGGCTAGTACGGTCACGGATTCTGTGTTCTGTTTCTTGCGCAATTCGACTGTGTAACTTATGTCCTTTTGATCGTTACCACGATTTGTAGCTTCCTTGACGAATACCTCCATGTTTGGGGAATTCGCTACAGTTGTTAATACTTTGTTTAACGTTGACGTGGGGATCTGTATCATGTTCGATTCCTGTTCCTGTGTCTGCTTCGGAGGATTCTGGTTTGAACTGCTGCTATTCGTTGATACTGTATTTTCCGTAATGTCGCTACGACTGCGTAATCTACTTGCAATGGGAACTTCTGTTATATTATCAGTGATTATCGTAGGACGTGATTCTTCAGCGTTTCCTCGACCTCGTAATCGGCGAGTGTCTACCGTTTTACATGATTCGACATTCTGCGCTCTCTCGACATTCTTTTCCTTTACTGATTTAATAGGTTTTAATACGACGGTTGTATTCTTTGTGACACTTTCTGTTTCTTGCTGGCTTCTTTCGTTTCTTTGTAACTTTTCAGCACTTTCTGAGGCACGAAGAGGTTCCTGCTTGTCGACTCCATCATTGTCTGAGATCTCTTGGTTCTTGCCAGAACCATTCTTGGATGTCGATGTGCTTGCAGCTGCATCGTCAGT
This sequence comes from Calameuta idolon, assembly GCA_030142285.1. Classification (NCBI taxonomy): domain Eukaryota; kingdom Metazoa; phylum Arthropoda; class Insecta; order Hymenoptera; family Cephidae; genus Calameuta; species Calameuta idolon. The sequence continues at coordinate 101,839 of JARQSV010000579.1, read as the reverse complement.
CTTAATTTCATCCTGGGAAAAATCGTATTAGACGTACGAGTGGGCACCGATATATATTTTTATTAGAAAAGCATTTTGGCATATGCTAACGAACTCATTTTGATCTGAATTTTTATTGATGTTTTCAAGCTTTTTTCTAAGGATACTATAATTCAAAGAAATCCATGAGCTCTGAGTATTGCAAAGTATTATATTTCATGAAATGCCTTGAATCGAGAACTACATGTATCATTTAAGTTGCAGGAGAGCGGTAGAGTTCTGCATAACAATGAGAATGAGCAAAATATAATATTGACTGACTGACTTACAACATCTGTTAAGGTTGGCAGATTGTACCGATCGCGTAACAGTTGCTGGGTGCGAAGACACTCCTCTTGGAAGTCGCAAACGAATTCGAGTTTTCCCAGACACTGAACACAGATCACCTTGGGCAGAGCATCCCTCTCATCTATCTGCGATTTAAACAAAATACCTTTCGAAAGCTGAACCAATCCACAATAGAAGAAAACATATGAGTTTAATGAAAGACGGCAAGTCAGTAAGTATCTTATGCCTGACAATCTCGAAGCTAAGGAAAAAGAGGATTAGGAGGCTATTAGTTTTACAAAACATTCAGCATAACTATACTATTTTTCTAAAATCAATATACTTTTTAAACAAATATTGGCTCTTTGAATAGGGATTTAACGTTTGAAACTCTAATACAATTAACAAAAGCAAGTATACCTAAACCCTACCGCTCCAGCAGTAAATGAAACAAAATATCTTTAATAATTTAGAGCAACAGGTGCCCATCGTACGTCTTACACAATCTAAACGCTTTTTCCCACCGCAACACAGAATTCAATATCATTGAAAAATTTCGTCAAAACACAGCAGAATAATAAATTTTCAACTAACGCATAAAGCTCGAAGGAAGAATTCTGCATAAATGACAAACAAGGACAACCATGCTAAAATCACTTAAGAGTATCGACAAGAAAAAAAATCCTAAAATATTGTTTTGCAATTTCAAGCATGTGGCGACATGACGCCATGCGTTGCGACGCGATGCGCGGCGCTATGCAAAAATGAAATTCCGTACACTGACTCGAGAATCAGAATGAAACAAACAAGCGAATAGAAAAACACGAGAAAGAACCTGCCGAACAGCAGCAGAGAAGCATGAGAGAGAAAATTAAAAAAAGGAAATACAATCCCTTAAATCGAATCTCGCCCTCAGACGGCCATTTTCCTAACCCTCGTCGCTATAGGAGAAGCCAGCTTCACCATGATCCCAATTATCAATTGAATTTAAATCCTTGACTCACCAGAATGTTGATTTTCGTATGAATTTTCAGTCCCAATAATCTCTTCGTTCCTTCCTCTCCAAAGACGTCGATATAAATGCTGCCACACTGTCCGCAAAGTCTGCAAATCCGTGCCTCTTCCTCCTCCACCTCCATTTTTGTTTACGTCGAAGGCTGCCCGAATACGCTCTCGACTACTTGAAATCCCTCGAAAATTGCGAGAATCTCGGCGTGGATCCTCGGCCGAGAGTCCCGTGTGGACTTTCAGCTTGCGAACGTCGATTCACATGGAACGGAATATTCTAATAGCGAAATAAGAATTGAACGAAACTAAATAGAACGCGAAATTAATGAGCGCCTGTACCAGGGCTTACTACTAGCTGGCTAGTCGGGCAGGTCTGACTGGGTGAACTGGGTCTGGCACGGAGATGTAACCGCGTCGGGCCAGACCTACGTTGGATCATGCAGGCCCCCTAGGCCAGACGAGGCTTTCATGGATGTGTCGATCCCCTCCAGTAAAGAGGAAAATTCAAATCTGCACTAGGTATTCTGATTGGCTATTCCTAACGTTGCAGCCCATCAAATTATTAGGCCAGAGCGGCCAGAATCATTTTGCCATAGCCCACTGCCATTCTTTTATAACGGCTATTTAATTTATCATATTTATAAATGATATTGCCTGGGTATTGTATTATGAATCTTTTACGTTTTCAATGATAGTTATTCCTTTCTTTTATTTTTAGTTCATTCGGTTCCTAACCAGGACTCCTTTGTACGATGTTTCGACTTGGCTGATTGGCTGGAGCTTCGTAGATCGGACTGGATCGGTCCCAAAATTTCGTGGGATTTGGGCCTTAAAGGGTTGTAAGGAAATCATTGGTGTTACATCTTAACAGGTTCTGTTATTGGGTCGCAAGTAAGTCTTACGGAATTTCAGTCTAGTTTCATGTTTTGCCAGTTCGTGCCTGTCGCACTGGCGTACTTAATGCAGAACATCTTATTTTGATTGTTGTGGAGGTGAAGTGATCTTCTTTGTGGAAACTCAGTATCTCAGATATTTGTTACGTAAAGGCATCGCTTCTGGACAATTCTAACTATTAAATGGCACTGCATATACATTCATTAATTATTATCTACGGCTCTAATTATGGTATATTTATAATGACCTAACCTACTGCTTTCTAAAATCAGCTGGACTAACTTGTAGTTTTTAAATAAATTTATTCATAATTCGTTTAAGTATTGTTGAACGAATGAACTTGTTTTTAATGCTTTTATTGCATATTGTTACTGCATGTATTACAAGTGATTCTATATAATTACATGGTAACGGTATGTAGATACTGTGTCTTTCGCATTGTAATACGTTTGATGAAAACAAGTATTACAACTATTTCAGAATGAAGATTATAGGTTGAATATTTGACAATATAATGAGTCTATCAAGAGAATCCATAACAATTTGTGAACCTTCGCCATCTGTTCGCAAAGTAAATAAGACTAGAAAAGGGACAAACAAAAAAATGAATAACGGTGGAAAAGTGAGGAAAATTAGGGAGCCCGTAAAGACACCTATAAGAATTGAAGAATATGAAAGTCCCTTAAAGTATTTAAGGATAAATGGGTATTTAAAACAAAAGCAGCATACATTTCCATGATGTATGTATGCAGATATTAATTTTTTCCCATATATTACAGCAGAGAGCATTCACTGTCTTCAAGCAACAATGATATAATAGTTATTGATTCACCGGAAATTGAGGTATGCAAGACGCGAGTGAAAAAAAAACGTAAGAGACTGAGTTCTATGCCTATTACACCCGAGGATAATGCTGCGCTTCAAGACAGTGTAATTATCATTAGCGATAATGAGATTGAGTCAAACAAAATTGACAAGATTACACATTCACACGATCGAGTCTCCCCATTGCCTAAGGAAGCTTCCTCTATCCTTGAATCAGATTCTGAGGACCTGATTCTAGTTGAATGTTCCAATGTAACGAGTAAAGATGCCGATAGAACAGATCCTGTCCCTGAAGTTCAAAAAAGGTTTTATAGAACAAGGGCATCCGTGAAGAAAATGAAGGAAGACATGTCGAAAGAGAACTGTCAGAAGACTCCTCAAGAAAACCTGTTAAATTCAGATCAGGGAAAAATATCTACTTTGGTATCCAAACTGCATCTTCAGGAAAAAAGTAAACAAGTAGAAGTACAAAGAAAGGAGAAAAATATTGGTCAGTATTAAACTCTTTAGAAAAATTGAAATGAGACCTCGACAATGAATTAATTACAGAACCAAAGGAGGCATCGCAGTTATCAGAAGAAATCGCAGTAATATGGACATCCAATGCAAATACAAATCTAACAAAAAAATCTGTTAACGAACCTGAAACCTGTGTCACTTCAAATTCGAATGCCACTAACGAGAAACAAATTGAAATCTCTGATACACCAAATTCGCATTTCACCGATGCTGTTAAAATAGTGGTCGATCCGCGAGGTTCCCCTCGAAATCTAAATCCAAGCAGATCGAACCTTCATAACCTAAATGCAAGGAGTCGAAAAATCTCAAGAAAGGCACGTTTGAGAAACGCAGGAAGAACCCCGATGAAGGGAAAAAAGAAAATGAAATGCTTGCAAGATATCGTATTGAATCAGGCTTCGATGTCATCCAATAATCAATATTCCACGTTCAACGATACAGCACAAGTAGACTGCGAGAGAAGGCCACCCGGGAGCCTAAGAGAAATAGTAATCGACGGAAGCAACGTAGCTTTTGCGTACGTCAGTTTATATTTTCTTATAAATTCATTCGTTTGCTAATTATCATTAATTACATCCCAGTGTCAAGTAATTCGTAAAATCAATCTATAACGAGAACAAAACCACGATGCGAATCCTATTTGCTGTACGGTATATCTGTCCATCGCAGGCACACAGCTGGAAAATGTTTCTCGATAAAAGGATTACAGCTGGTGATAGATTACTTCAAGAGTCGCGGTCACACGGTGAAGGCCTTCGTACCTCATCACCGTCGTTCTCCGTGTCACCGAGTCCTGGAGCAGCTTTACAAGGAGGGTATCGTCATCTTCACCCCTAGTAGAAACGTGGATGGTAGACTGATAACACCGTACGATGACCGGTAGGTTTGACCTCCATTTTTCTTTTATTAAATCAATAGACACAGCTATAAGAATATATTCACAAGTAATTCTTTATGTCCAGGTACATATTGGAATACGCAACGAAATGTCAAGGCATAGTGATATCCCACGACCGGTACAGGGATCTATACGATGAGAAACCAGGATGGAGGGATACGATTAATAAGAGATTGCTCGAGCCAACCTTTGTGGGAGATTACGTGATGTTCCCGGATGATCCTTTAGGAAGGCGGGGCCCGAGTCTAAATGATTTTTTGCGTCACTGATGTCTTTTATAAGAAGCTCTTTTCACGATTCTCTTGTATTTATCGAGCAGCAACCAAAGACTGGTCGCTGTGCAGAATTTATTTTTTCAGAAAAAGAAAGATACTTTATTTACACGAGTGCTAAGTAATATAATATATGATTATTCATCCGGTGGTTTGTCCCACGATGGTTTCCAGCACCATTTGCGCGACTGACGTACGAACTCCATGCTCTCCTCGGCAGCTTGTCTCGCTAGACGTTGCATGGGAGTTTTCTGATCAGCGTTACATCCGGCAGCTGAGAGAACAGTTTCGTGTTGAAAAGCAGTGCTTACTTCTGCAATAAAAGAACATTGCGTCAATCCAGAGCCATCTATTTCCTGTCTGACGTATTTTGCTACTCGAGAAATAACTACTTGATTTGGCAAACAGTTTGCGTAGTACGTAGTGATCATCCGCCGTTGCTGTTAGTTCGTCCATCGAGGATTTTCCTAGTCGACGACCTAGTAAACAAGGTACGCGCTCTCCCTCGAAAATGGCAGAGACTCGTTCCTTCTTTCTGTGAGAATATTTCTGTTTTGTCTTTTGCATCTTGCGATGCTTACTTCGGCCATCGTTTTCTTGCGGAATGCTATTGTACTTTTTGTCACAAGATGAAACGTCATTTGGCGTTTCTGAATGATTTTCATTTGAAGTTTTGGCAGTAGATAACAAAGGGGTTTGCTTGCTCATCGTCTTTCTCTTCTCATCCAGACTCTTCTCAGTCTTCGTAGCTTCTGGAGAAATTTCTTTCATCGATTCATTCTGATTGGTATCATTCACAGAAATTATTTCTGTCGGAGCAGTCTCTTCTTGAGTTGGAATGTTAGCTTGCTGGCTCTGCGTAACTTCTAATTTCTCTCTATTTCCATCTTCAGTTTCCGATGCACTTATTGCACAGATAGTTTTTTCATCATCATTCTGATCTCCATTAGCAACTGATCTTTCCAATTGATTCTTAGTACTTGCTACCTGCTTGCTAATTTTTTTACTCAGACTAGACGCCAGCCGTCGCATCTCCTCCACCTTCGCGGATGAGAAATTCATTTTTCCTGGTTCTAATTTCGAGCCCTGAAATAGTCTCTCTGACTCTATCGAACCGCCCTCTCCTGGTTCATTCAGATCAAATAATTCAGCAAGATCTGACGTTCGAAACAGTCTACGCTGGCGTGGATCCTCCAGGACCTTATTTGATAGTAACAATTTAAAGATCTGTCTGTGATACATTTTCTCTTCGATCGTACCAGCCGTTACGAGTCTATACACGGTGACTCTTTTACTCTGACCAATTCTCCAGGCTCGTTCTCTCGCTTGCGCATCTGTAGCTGGATTCCAATCAGGATCATAGATGATAACCCGATTGGCACCGGTTAAATTTACCCCTAATCCACCGACTCTTGTAGTGAGTACAAAAACAAAATAGGAAGTATTCTCATTGAATTTAGTTATTGTCTGTTGTCGTTGCGACATTGGAGTGGTGCCATCCATTCTCAAATAAGAATATCCTTCGTGCTGGACCAATCCTTCCAGTATGTGCATCATCTGTCGACTCTGCGTGAACAGGAGAACTCTGTGTCCTTGCCTTTTCCAAATTTTAAGCAAGGAACGTACGACAGCCATTTTTCCAGCACGTTTCCAGTAGCCAAATTTTTCTATAGCCTGTTCCGTTAACTCTTCCTCGTCCTCGCTGTCCGTTTGACTTCCATAGATGTACAGGTCGGGATGATTACAAATTTTTCTAAGGGCAGTCAAGGCTACCAACAGTCTTGCACGATATCTTCCTGTGTCGCCGACTCGACTTTTCTCATGCAAAACGTAGGACACGTCGTCGGACCTTAAATGACTTTTATAAAGCTTACGCTGCTCATCCGTAAGACTGCAGAATAGCACTTGCTCGTTCTTCTCGGGCAAACTGACATGATGCTTAACGTCCGTCTTAGTTCTTCTCAACATGTAGGGAGTGATGGCATCCTTCAGTAGAGTTGCTACCTGGAGAGCCGTAGCTTCCTGAAGGGGACTCGCGTTTGTGTAACCTCCGCGTGTTATGGGATTGGCAAAGTGTTCAAGAAAAGTGGGCAGGGTACCAAGTTTTCCAGGTAATATAAAATCAAAGAGAGACCACAATTCTTTTAAGGAATTTTGTAACGGACTGCCTGTTAGAAGGAGACGATGTGGCGTTGAGAATTCTTTGACTGCTTTACTCACTTTGGCATGAGGATTTCTTATTTTGTGTCCTTCGTCGAGGATCACGTAGTGCCAGTTTGTATTGACCAGGAGATCCTTGTGTCCAAGGACTCCTGAATAGGAAGTAACGAGCACTCCACCACCTTTGAGGCTATCTACCAAGTAGTAAGGGTCACCTTGATAAGTTCCAGATTGGTGTAAAGTCGCGACTCTCAATGTTGGCCACCAATCATGAAAATGCTTTACCCACTGTTCCAGTAAGGTCGCTGGACAAATTATTAATGTTGGTCCCAGTCCACGAAACCTTCCACCATCACTCAGTAGTTCGCTGCAGTCAAGGCCTGCCAGAAAGGCAATCACTTGTACGGTTTTTCCTAGACCCATCTCATCTCCAAGTAAACCACCTAAGCTTCGACCATGTAATTCCCACAGCCATTGAACAGAAACTCTTTGATACTTGTACAGTCTTTTCCACACGGAATTTGGAACTTTGAATAAATTATCTATAGCGTGGAAGGATTCACTTTTTAAACATCTGCTTTCCACTCTCTGTCTGTACGTATCCTCGTCTCCATCATCCAGAATTCTCTTTATACGTGTCTGTTTGGATTTTGTTGAAGCATCCTTCTTCCTCGATGATGTCTTCCTATTCTCATCCTCTGAATCTCTATGATCGTCGCTTGGAATATATTCACTTCCGGACTCATTTGGTGATCCTATCCCATCAAGGGTTCCTGTACCCGCTTCTGTAATTCTTTCACTACCGGTGTTATCTTTGGACCTATCCAGAGTCACTGATAATTCATTATTCTTTTCGCTTTCCTTCGGATAACTTTTATCATCTATTTCATTTTCAAGACCATCGTCATCACCAGATGGGTCAAGTATTTTTGTTCCCAAAATCTCTCTCTTTCTAGGGACATGCTTTTTCGAAGGGCGTGACTCTGAATTAATACGTTCCAAACGTCTTTTTTTATTAGGTATTACTTCATCTGCCGTTTGGGTTGCCTTGAACTTTGACTTTGTTGGTTTCTTCGACTGACACTTCTTCTTGGCTAATTCCGCCTGCTGATACAAATACTTCTCGAGATCCAATAGCTGTGTTGTTTTATTGAAGGTCCTTCAAGAATATCAAAAGACAGAACTACAGTCAAAATATTTTAATCGATAGGAACAAAATTCTGGTTCTATGGAAATATTCAATACCCAGTAGTGTCCCGTTTAGCAGATTCCTTTGCAGCCTGGAACGGTGTAATCTCTCCCAACCTGACCTGCTTTTGTAACTCGCTTTCTCCAGATTTATTTTCTTTGACATTATCATCGTTAGACACGCTCAATTTAGAATTGGCAAGCTCATCGATACGCTTAGCAGCAGCTTCTAAAACCGTAGCCTCAGGAAGGGCGATAATCTAAGAAGAAAAATAGCAAAGATTCTACAAAGAATGAATAAATAATTAACTAAAATCTTAATGCAAGGTTATAATAAATTTTCAATAACAAGACTCTCAGCAGTAAGTTACATCTCTGTTTCTTTAGTTTTTCTCGACTGTCGAACAAAGCCAAACAAAGCTCTAACCTCAAGTAAATTTTGCTCAACGTCAACAGTATTTCCCAGCGTGACAGGCAAATCTTTTTCATAGCTTCCAGCATCATTGCTAATCTCCATCACATGAAGTTCAATCCAGAATACAAATATCAAGTAAAAATAACTTTGGAATTCATTCCTTTATTTGCTCGTTGTCTGGAGATTCGGTGTAACCTGACAAGGCGCCAGAAATTATCAGCAGTCGCAAAACGACTAGACTTCCTTCGACCTGTCAAACAAACCACGAGGATCAGAGTCAACCGGAGAAAACTCTGATCATCGGATCCCAGCGTGCTGGAAACCCAGTGGCGTAGACACAATAAAATGTACAAAACCGTTTAATTTTATCTGTAAATTTTCTCCACGAACCACAGGAAACATACCTAATCTCAGATTGGAAAAGATGAGCGGACAGCGTGTGCTAAAGCTTGGATATCTTTTTGGAAATATTTTTATTGAAAAAAAAAAAAATAACTCCCCACGGGTAAGTTTACATATGAGCCAGCTGTATGGATACAATCAAAAGTTAAACATTTATATGAATTTCAGATTAAAAAGTGGCACCGCGACCAGACCCAGAGATAGAGACAATCTAGATCATTTAAATCCAGACCCAACTTGGCGTCACACTGTCGAAATTAAAGATATCTGGCTGACCGACGTGGGAGATGTTAGGGAAGCTCTTGGACCAGGTAAACGATGGCCAATCGTTGGAAAAGGTCGGGCCTGACGTAGCCTCGAACATTTCTATCCCATCGAGATCTACCAGGAGTATCTTCGTGTCTATTATACCCACGGGTCTGGTACGCTCCTCCAGGTCGCCTCTGAACGAGAGGAGCCTATGCAATTCAAAATCTGTAACCGATTCACCTGAAACCGATTCATCTGTTTCCAAGTTAACCTGACTGTCGTCCTCGTGGATGAAACCCCGCATCATCCTTACAATCTCCTCGGCTGTTGTGATGTTCTTCTGGAGCATGGTTACCTTCATACTTTTCATAAGCAAGTAAACCTCTCGGTCATCGTCCGAACGTCCGTTTATTTCTTTGATCTGTTCAAAAACAGGGATACCAACGCAGGATAAAAATCCATTCTCCGTGAACTCCTTGGTGTAGTCAGCGGCCCACGTCAGACCTGGAAGCTGCTCAACCAGGAAGATTGAATTTAAACGAGATTCCACAGTGATCCATTGGCGAGATGATGTTTCGCCATTTTGTCGCGCTATAAGACGAGACCAGGCACGTCCATCCGGTGCCAAACGATTAGCTGCCATCACTCTTGGAGCTGACATTACCTGAACGATCGAAAAAAATATTTCCATTAGGCTCACCAGGTTCGGTGATCCTTACTGGGGGGGAACCCGAAGACAAAATGAAGCTCACCTGCTTTTTAGGATTTAAATGAGACCACAGACTCTTGTTGTTCACTGCCAATGGTGTTCCAGCAACTATTAATTCGCGTTCTTCTCCCTGTACCAGATAATATTCGTCCTGGGAGGATAATGCGCCAGGATAAGATGACATTACGACCGAGCGACCAGTTACAACCTCAGCGTCCTTGTCCGTGGAAACGTGATAACCAAACGTGTATCTCTTTAGGAGTCTCAGCATCCTGTTGTACCTACGTACGATAAGATCAACATTCGTTCAGATAACTCAGTCGGTACCATAAGCTGAAAGTCTTTGATCGATACCCACGTTGCTGATTACATTTAGCAGCACAAAGAGAAGAATAAACAGTTAACTTTAATCGGACAAAGTTATTAACTGTGACTTACGGTGCAGCAGTGTTCTGAGCTACAGCGATCAAAGGTTCTAAATGCTCCCTGGGCAGTGACTTCAGGAAGGTCATTCCTCTGTAGTTATCCTTGAAATCCGACCCATTGAGCGCACGCTCCAGGTCAGGCAAGTCGGAAGCCATAGCAAGCCAAAGGAAGTCCTCCGATTCGATCTCAACCGATTGACGGCTGCGTCGAACCGCGAATTTCCATCCAGCTTCCATGCCATCCAGTTGCGCGTAGAACAGACGTATCTAAGAACACGGAGGAAAGTAAGTACAGCGTTGATCTCTAAAGGAAACATCATTAATTAACACAAAGAGTCATTATCCACCATATGCCAGTAAGGATCCTTATCAGCCAGGACTTCGGCACGTTCTCTGACAGCAGCGTCGTTCTCACGAAGAAAGTTCCGCATCTTCCGACAGATGGCAGCTCTTGGTGCACACGCGGCACGCAGTGTATTATGCCAATGATGATGTATGAGCTGCCAGGTCAAACTACCTTCCACCAGTCCTGCAGCATAAGCCTGTACCATGTCCGGATATTCCTCAGAAGTCTGAATCTCAATGATGGACCAACTGAAGATAGATTAAAACTCTTAATTAATCTCCAGAGTCGTATATCAACCAACCGGTAAGACATACCCTGTCTCATAGATGCCAGTCTTGTAATAAGCACGTGCTGCCCCAAGTGGTATAGCAGCAAGATCATTGCCTTGTCCCCAAAAGTCAACACGGTAGCCACCGTTGCGTTTCCATGTTACAGTCGCCGAGTAAGTTCCATCGTTGTCCACACTGTGTAAAAAGCGATAAAACAGGATGATCAAGAGGACCAAGTGGAATCGTTGGGAGGAATCGGTACCAGGCTGTATAGTCGTGCCAACATGAAATATCGAAATTCAATATTGATTTAAGGTATTACCAACGACTCACGTCAGTCGAGCAAGACGTCAAACAAACGTTGACCAATCTCTACTCTCGCAAAGGACATTGGAAGACGATAACGAGGACATACGTACTGGCCAAACTCCCCGAGGATGATGGCCCCGATCCCCAGCATCGCTACGGCAACCAGTATGTAAGTGGAGATGCGGGTTTGCAGCCACGAGGCCCCTACTACTTTCAGCATGGCTCATCGGTAAGCTAAACACCTTGGTTGGAAAGGAAAAGAAAGAAAAGACACACTCGCGTTCTCAACCCATCGATTACAAACTATCACGCCCCAGCTGCGGCTTCTTCTTCTTCGAAGTTGCCTCTCTACGTCCGCTCTTGATGGCGTCTCTTTATGCTCTCTGCAACACAAGACAATGGCGTTGTTATTAATCTTTAAAGAAGCTTTACGGTTTGTGAAGACTGTGATTATTTTGTTTTTTTACCTTACTTTAGACTTATGATTGTACTTTTAGATCCTGTCAGAGGTTTATTCAATTGTCAATTGATCTCCGATACGTATCGATACACTTTCTAGTCTTTCGGTTTTGAACATGAATGTTTTATCGAGCGAGGAGACGACTGGATATATAATATCAGGAACCATGGTTTATCCTTATCGCGTCTCTAAGTAAATTTACGGGTCACAGGTGGCCGTGGAATCTATGTATGTTAATATAATTAATTGCGAAATATGTGTATGTACGATTTGATAAACTTTAGGAACGCTCACGTTCGGATCTCGTGATGGGCATTAATCAGAGATCGACAGTCGGTATATTAAATTCTTGTAGAGTAGTATCGGTCTTCGGAATAATTATCGATTAATTAGTCATGCGGCTTAAGCAGTCAGTTTCTGTACGAGCTGGTGATAAATCAATTGCGCAACTTTTCAGTTTTTTAAAACACGTGTTCGTTTCTTTTTTTTTTCAGCAGACGATTTTATTGAGGACTTGACGGAGGATATATTGATAAGCTTATTGATATAGATATATTTGATATGATTGCAGCGTTAAATTTTTCAAGGTCAATGATGATAAGCATTTTGAACTGTCTTTCGGAACGAGGAGCTAATTACAGCTCTTATCAGTTTAATTTAAAAAGTCTACACGTTTCTTCGCGATAGATCGAACTCGCGGGTTCGCAGGTCACGACGACGGGGCGCTTTATTAAATAAATACGTAGGTTGACTTTGAAAAATTGAAACGGAAAATTTTTCAAACTTATCAAGTCACCGTTGCTTGCGTAATATTTCGTGCGAACTGAGCCTCGAATTTTGAGCTGGTCTCTACTTGACCGACCTTCCCTCGACGTCGATACGACGAACACGTGTTTACAGATTATAATAGGATCCTACGTAAAAGTGCAACTTGTAGCCAAGTAATTGACATAGTCAAGCAGAGCGAAGACGAAAATAATCAAAGTCCATGAATATAGTTTGCGGGTTGAAAAAGAAAAAAAAAATTGATTTTCAAAGAATATAAACTCAGCAGATTCGCATTGGAGAAAATGTTCGATTTAGGTTAACCAGTGCGATAAGAAGGAAATAAAATAAAAGTGAAGCACGCCGAAATAAGAATACTCAAGTTTTAACGTATAATTTATTAGACGCACCTCGTAGCGTACCAAGTTACCATAGTATCGACCGAGTCAATGGATTTTTGGTGTCTTTATATGATACGCGCACTCGCTTCCGAAGTATGCGCTAGAAAATCGATAACACCAGGAATCCATTGGCGCGCATTGGAAAGTAACTAGACAAGCTGTCGCCATTGCTTGATTTATGTTTGCATGTAATTTTCGTTACAGGTCGTTCCACATCACGCGGACGCAGATCGTCCAAGGCAAGAGCACGCGCGGCTGCTAGCTTTAAAATAGCATATTCAGATGCCAAGTGGGAGAAGTGGCAAGTCGACAAAAGCAATGGCGACCCTCCGTTTGCTGACGTGCACTGTGACTTATGAGAAGGGATCTAACGGTTGACAAGATCCATAGCTCATTGAGTATCAATGATCGAGATGGATCTCGAAGCAGGAAACATGGACAGTATCGGTGTGCAGCAGAGAAGAGAAGCAGTCAAAGCCACGACTAAAGATCCCAAGTGCTCCAAGATACCGGAAGTGAGAGACACACGTGTCCTTTTAAAATCCCGCGCAAACTATGGCTTCCTTGACAGTTTTGAAAAATAAAAATGTGTTTCAGGGTTCGTCAGAAGTTTTGTCTATTCCTGAAAACAAAGAGGCAAGACCTGTTCCGGGTGTATCAATGAATGTGACCAGGTCTCCAGTGATCCAATGGCTGTATAAGAATCCGTTCAGTTATTTTCAATGACTGTTGGACCAGTTGCAATTCTTATCTCTATTCAATTGTAATATTTACCTCAATTAATATTCTCACTTGCGTGTCCCACACAGAAAGAGGATTTAGGATGCACATAGAGATCACATTCCTTATGGACAGTGGTCGTATCCTCACGACGTCTATGGACCAGTTGCTCCGACACTGAAGTCCAAGCGTTCTCTGTCGCTTCTCAATTGCCACTGAGCTGCACTGAGCTGGCGATGGCGACGACGGTCGCCGCCTGCTCCGCACGGTCCCAACTTGGCTAACGCAAGTTGGGCCCCCGGTCTTCCCGAGCCTCTCTCTCTCTCTCTCTCTCTCTCTCTCTCTCTCTCTCTCTACCCGGTCTACTCCGGGTACCGACATTTCTGCTCGACATCGGGACACTCCCTGCTTCGCCTCCTCCTAGCCTTCACGGAATCCGAGGCTGTCTCGGTTTCCCACCGTGTTCACGCCATTGCCGCCGTTCTTTGTGACTTGCTTGACTGTCTGGCTCAGTCTGGCTGGGCAGACCGACGGCTGCCTGGACAAATGGCTGCTTGGCATATTTCATATTACCCAGGTTCACTTTTCATTGGGTACCTTGGACCAGGCTACTGTTACCTGAGTCAAATTTCAAATGACTCCTAAAAGCCAGGAAAGTTCCATTAGAGTCCATGTCTAGTTTTTGATTTTTTTTTAAACTTTTCTAGCTTCCTGTTTTACCTGTATATACTTTAAGATATGCTTTTTGCGATTCTAGGCTCTTTCTTCGCTTTGCTAGATAATGAAATTTTATTTAAATAGTTTTTATCATTCCACCGGTAGACTCTGGTGTGTCTACTTTAATACTATTTGAGTCTAGCCGTCTCGTAGATGCTCTTGATTATTATTATTAGCGTCGTATATCATTTTAACGCGCGTTTTGTATTTATTCATCATTCGGCGTCTCAGCGTGATGTTCCAGATCTCTGTTTCAGTCTGAAGTTGGAGTTAAGAGACGATTAGAGTTATCAATTAGAGCCAATCAAAGATCATTACGTGACAGCGTGCTTCGAGTAACGTGAGCGTCGTTCGTTGAGCTTTCTAGAAGGAATAAATTTATAATAGCCATAACGTACAAACGAGTGTTAAAAAATAATTAAACTAACATTTTTCTTTTACACTGGGTATACTCAGGATGCTTACCTGAACATTATTTTTATTTCCATTGACATTCTTTTGAATGACTTTTAAATATTCATGTTCATCGGTCTTAGCCATTCGATGAATCAAAGGATGACAGGATGACCTGGTCCAGCTTCAATGATCCCATCCAGTGGTCTCTTTTTCCTTTTTCATCCAGAAGACAGCTTAACCGGACGCTCCTCTTAGGTTATGTAACCGTTATAGAGAAAATGTACAATTTAGCAGCCTTCCTTCATTTCCTTAAGGCTGTATCCCCAATGGGGGACATGTGCCAGTCAATTTAGCAGCATGTCTGAAAAGGAATAAAAGTGCATGAAAAATATGAAGGGATTAGAAAAGCTAACAAGGGTCTTTTCTACCTGACCGATTGAGGCGACGCTGCGGCGACCTTTGGAACTATGGAAAATAATAGCGAGAAAGGGTCTGAAGACGATTTCAAAGCTTCCTATGGGATTAATAGAAGACAAAGGTATTTTCACGTGGGTTTCCTATTGCCGAACGAATGAGACGGCGCAATAAAGAAATAACGGAGTTAATGAGAATCCTCGGAATTTCATGATTGGCATTTTTGAACGGGCACGTGCTATACGGCCGTGTCGAAGAATGCAATAATCTTGATAACGGAATGCAGCGTCGTGCCGTGGAAATATTTCTAATAAATAATGATATATATTTCTCTAGTATCGATAGAGCCTGACAGATTAGACTCGATTCGTCATTAATAACAATCATTACTAGATCCCTTATTCCAGTATGTACCTAATGTTACATATAATTTGTATAACTGAGTATACTATTGCAGAATCTTAATTTTCTTCTAATTAAAAAGACTTCCAACCAATCAATAATAATAAGGCCTAAGGGAATTATTATCATTGATTCAAAATTCCTATTTTTTTTTAAATATAATTTTCTAATATCAAGCATGCCAAAGGGTTCGACCCGATTGCAGTAGCTTGTAGCGAAAGATCCTGAGGCGCAAATGATCACGGCGCAAGGACCTGCGCGTCAAGAGCAAAGCCCGCGTGAAATGCTTGAGCAAAAATTTTCATCCCAGCTCAGAAGCTCAGTCCTAGTCGAACGGTGAAAAGAGAAGTCGAAGAGCTGGACCAGGACCAGGGTTGAGAGAAAGTTTGAAGAATGAAGTACATCTTGGTGTTGCTCCTTGCAAAGGCCATCCTTGGTCTTTCTGATCGCATCTCCAGTCACAGTA
Organism: Calameuta idolon; assembly: GCA_030142285.1. Classification (NCBI taxonomy): domain Eukaryota; kingdom Metazoa; phylum Arthropoda; class Insecta; order Hymenoptera; family Cephidae; genus Calameuta; species Calameuta idolon. Next base: position 85,904 of record JARQSV010000579.1, on the reverse strand, counting down.
ATAAAGCTTATGAAAAGAATGGGGTACACTCGGTACCACTTGGTTCTGAATCCACATTCTATTGGAGGTGCTGAGTACATTTTGAGAATGGTATATTCGCTGGTGTCTTCAGCCTTTTCAAAAATCTTTAATCCCATCCTACCAGGGTCGACCATACCAGCGAGTCAGTAACCATCGAGGTTCACTTCGTTGCTGAAGAAAGTTCTTGGTTTGCTGTGGGATTTTCAAATTACGGAGAATTCAAGCCCGCAGACTATTGTGTCCTGTGGATCGACTGGCATCGCCATATGCAATTACAAGTAATGTATAAAGTTTTAATATCACTTCTCGATACCAATCTGAACGCCGAGTGTGATCCAGGACGCCTGGGCTGACGAGGATGGAGAAATAAACCTGGACGAGCAGCAGGACTGCGAGAGCTTCGACTGGAAGCAGCGTGACAACGTGACCAAGTTCACTTTCTCTCGTAAATTTGATACCTGTGACAATCGCGATTACGTAATGGAGGTCTGTCCTTGATGATAATGATGAAGGATGACAGATCAGACTTTGTCATTTTTTTTTTCTACCAGAGAGGAACGACTCACGTAGTGTGGCTAAAGGGTCAGGGTCCCTTGTCGTCCTTGGCGGGTCTTCGGGTGTCCGACGCCAAAAGTACCGGAATGTCAAGAACGGAGTTACTGAGGACGTCACATCCGGCGCCAGAATGGCCCAGCGACGCCTGGGAATTGGAACTGCTGGTGAACAGAATAAAAGTGCCAAACAGAGAAACAACGTATTGGTGTCGCGTGCACAAACTGCCGGATTCGTTGAAGCAAAAGTCTGTAAATCCGCGAAGTAAGATTTAATACTTAAATACCAGTGACACGCTGATCCTGAATTAATATTGCAGACATCACGTCCTTCAGTTTGGACCAGCCATTCAAACGGGCAACGAACACCTGGTGCATCATATGGAAATTTTTCATTGTATCGGACCAGCCAATATTCAGGTGCCTCGTTACAATGGGCCTTGCGACGGCCCTGAACGTCCAGAGGGAACTCAGGCAGGTTGAATCAAATAAAATCTTTTTAAAAATATTTTCACCTCTTCCTCTTCGCCATAGATCTGCAAGAAGGTTCTCGCTGCCTGGGCCATGGGTGCCGATGCCTTCGTTTATCCGAAAGAGACTGGTTTACCTGTCGGTGGAAATAATTTTAATCGTTACGTCATGCTGGAAGTCCATTACAATAATCCAGAATTACAAGACGGTAATATAGACTCCTCTGGAATTCGTTTCGTTCTCACCAAGAGCCTGAGGCGCTACGATGCCGGAGTAATAGAGCTGGGATTGGAGTATACCGATAAAATGGCGATACCGCCAAATCAGGTAAGGAAGAGACCTTGACAAATGATAACGGACTTAATTACGCATCGAGTCGATTAAATTGATTTGTCATTGCTTCAGGAATCCTTCGCGCTGTCCGGTCACTGCATTTCCGAGTGCACGGGCGTAGGATTGCCGCAAAGTGGAATTCACATTTTTGGCTCTCAACTGCACACTCATCTGACCGGAAAGAGAGTCGCGACACGTCACGTCCGCGACGGTAAGGAATTGCCTTTGTTGAATTACGACAATCATTATTCGACTCACTTTCAAGAAATCAGGCTGTTACCAACACCGGTCACTGTTTTACCGGTAAGTCCGGAACTTTAGGAATCTTTTGCTCGTCCCGGTTTCTCTTTATCTTATCGATGTCCTCAGGGCGACGCACTGATAACTACGTGCACCTACGACACCAAAGACAGGAAAAACGTAACGCTTGGCGGTTTTGCCATTTCCGACGAGATGTGTGTCAACTATATTCACTATTATCCCAACACGCGACTAGAGGTCCGTTCCGTCGGTTTACATGGCTCGCGATTTCCTCTTGCGAATCCTAAATTTCGTTCTTTGCGTATCAGGTCTGCAAGAGCGCGATAAGCGACGACGCTCTGCGCACGTATTTCCGGTACATGAGAGACTGGGAAAATCAGGGAACGAGTAAGGAAGCTGTATCAGCTAATTACAAGGCAATAGAATGGACCAAAGTGCGAGTGGCTGCTTTGCACGATCTTTACGAAGCTGCGCCACTGGGTAAAGCGTTAGGTTAAGTGTTATTTAATCATTTGAAAATCCATTTGTCACTTTCAGGAATGCAGTGCAATGCGTCTGACGGTTCGCGATTACCTGGTCTCTGGGACAACGTAGCAGCATCCTCGGTTTCACTCCCATTGCCACCACCTGTCAGGGACTGTACGGATTTTCCAAAAAATCTTCCAGACTCGCAATAATGTTTACTGGGTTCCAAGGCTGTCAAAATTCGCGCCACGTCTTTCCTTGATGTATTCGATTTAGCACCGATGCTGAAGATTGTCTGATGGAAGTTGACAAGCGACTTGACTCTCTGAGCAAACACGAAGATGGCCTCCGGCGGTTTCTCTTTGGTTACCTGGGAATGAAGTTCGCCCTTGGGCTGAAGAATAATTTGAATTAAAAACCCTGGAGCAAAGCTGTGACTTTTAGAAAGCTTCTTGCGTGGGCGAAGAGTAAAAACAAAGTTATAAAAGTAGTTGAGAGCCTCTCGCGTGCGAATACGTACTTGCACGCGTTTAATTTCTGCCAAATAAGATTCTGGTACGTGTAAATAAAATAAAGCGTGAAAGTTTAGAAAATTTTTTCTCTTTATTTCCATACTTCAAAATCTCCAGTTTTCATTTTGGCAGTAAACCGTCTCGCTGCGCACGAAGCTTGATGGCGTTAAGTCAAAAATAACTCGATCTTCTTCGTTTAATCCGTGACGCCTGCTAATGGACAAAAGATCACCGATGACGAACGGATGCGTCGATTATTATTCATTGTGACGATTGTCGTTCGAAAGACGAACGTTATTTTCTTTTGTTCTTCTTTGAATTTTCATTCCGTCTCCTTCTCTACTTTACATTGTCTTATATGAATGTACAAATATTCGTTCGTATATCTAGTGTGATATAAAAATTAAAAATATTCAATATATACGATATAATACACATGGGCGGGTTAGAAAAATTGATGAACTTAGAAATTAGTTGCCTTTTGCTTGCTTTGCAAAAATGTCACTCTTTCAAATTATACGGTTTTTTTTTTTTAAGTATAAAATAACAGTCTCCACTTTAAATTTATTATAACCAACTGTTTTGGTACCTGAAGTCGCACGTTTCTCCTTAATTATTCGTCCGGGTTATCAAGAGACACTCATAAGTTCCAACTGCTTTGAAATTTCAAGATTTTGGGCAAAGACCGCAAGACAGTTTTTGGAATTGAGACAACTGTTCGAAGAATAATTTCTGTAACACATGTAAATCGAGCAACGCACAGCTTTTGTATAAAACTTTCCTAAGTACAAGTACGAAGGTAATTATTGGATCCTATAGGCCACTTATTGGAATTAGAAAGAGGTTAGAAAGATCCATCGAGTCTTGGAAGAACTTTGTGCATAAGAAATCGTCCTTCAGGAGAATGAGTATATCGTTACCTTGATCGATAGATCGTCTTCCTATTCGCGTTTAAAAAAATCTTTCTTAACGTCTTTTCCACATGGACCTGAGACCAGCACTAGGACCTGGCATGGGACGACGAGCGTCAAAGATGAAAGTCTTAAATTTGAAAATTCTTAAAATACCACGACGTCGGCAACCATCTTTAGCGTATAAAGCTGTTTCCCTTCTTCGTCGCAGAGTTTAATACTTCTCTCTCCTCCCTTCAAATAAGTTTCGCAATATATTATGCTATGAGATTAATAAAATAGCTTATCGTAAAATCGGTAATTCTCTCTCCTCTTCCGCTGCCTTCTCCTCGTTCCGCTCTCTTCACCATCCGCCGATTCGTCCACTAGGATATATTATTGGCGATAGTTAAAGGAAAGAAAAAAAAAAAGAAATATAACAATGACGTAAAAGAATATAAAATATGAAATACAAAAAAAAATCATGGTTCGATGCGATACCGATAAGCGAGGTCAAGTAGTAAATCGCTAAAGGTCCTTGATCGACGAAACGCTTTCGACTAGAGCGATTGATTATTCTGTTGCAGATGCATCTGCAGGAAGCAATACAATATACCAGCCTGCGCCATTACGTCCACAGTGCCAGCAGCCAGAGGATCGCGACTCTTCGCGTCCGATCGAGAGTTTGTGCCAGGTCGCAGAAGAGTCGGTCCGAAGACGGTGGCTAGATTGTGCAAGGACATTTTGTTCTGTCCTTCGTGCTTGTTCACGCGGATCAGGTGGGACAGGAGGAAGTCGATCACTGCTTTGTTCACCAGGGGTAAGCTCTCGTAGACGCGGCGCAGAGCAACGCCTCTGGACAGTTCGCCGGTTTGATAAGCCTCCAGGAAGGCAGGGTACAGGGCGTCCGTGAACAGAGCTTCGGGCATCTCACGGAGATACAACTTCAGTACACCGGTCACGGAATGAACGTCTACCTGGATTTAGGGTCAATCAAAAACCCATGAAGTTGGTACGAAGAGGTTTGTAACGTGGGATTGTGACTTTAAGGATCCTTACCTCTTTAAGTAACTGTTCAGCTTCGTACGAATTGCTCTCAAAGGATTTACGTAACTTGGCCAGGTCGGAGGCTGAGCCTGAGACACGGTAGAGACCCACTTCGCCGACACCTCGCCTCTCCACTTCACGGACGCAGGCAGTTATGATGAACGGTACGTCGCGCTTTTCCCGTCTGTCGCAAAGGTTAAAGGTGATGAGATGATGACTGTCATCGTGATTGCTCTTAGGATTGACTTTTACATCTGAACTTGAAGCTTACTTGCAAACTTGCTGAATCTTCGCTCCGAAGAGTCCTTGAGGCTTGGCGGAAGGTACTCTTCTCAAGGTGACTTCGCTGGGTACGAATCGCAGGGCCACATCCAGGGATGCTGGACCCAGGTTCAAAGCCCTTTCGACTTGGTCCGATTGAAGCCAGGATCGACTCAGTCGTTGGGTACACTTACCACGAAGAACAGGACGCGGTCCACCTTCTTCGTACAGAAGGATTCTAACGTTCTGACTACCTTCCAACTCCACGACAAATGTCTCTCCTGTAATAATATTGTAACGTTCAGTCCCAGTTCTACTACTGTCAGCGGTGAACCATGAGATTCTTACCCCAGGTCGGGACTTGACCTCTGGCAACGCGACTTTTAGCCCGTTTGAAGTAATGTCCATAACTATCGACCTCAACGATGATGTACAGATCACCAGGTCTGTCCAAACCCGGTGGCGTTAGTCCCAATAGTGTCAGATGGAGATCACCCAGAAGAAGACTTTCGTCACGTCCTGATCTTAACAGGTAGCTCCCCATGTCAGTCTGTAAATATGTACGGCAGGCAGTGACCCAAGCCTGCAGCTCGTACATCGACAGCGGTAACGGACCTGGTGGTTGGCCACCCTGGTAGAATAAAGAAGGAACAGAATATTTGTACTTTGTTATCGTTAGGTTGGCAGTGCTGGACTGGACGTACCTGCTGCAGAGCCTCGACAGCCTCAACCCATTGTGAACGTTCGAATTCACTGGATAGGAAAAATGTATAGGAATTCTGTACGCGGTGCTGACTCTTGTGAGCGACACGTAAGACTAAATTCGGCGATGCCAGCACCAGCTGAGCTTCCAATTCTGCTAATTTTTTTCTATTCTTCTCAGAACCCCTGCCACCAATTCTGATTCTTTTCTCGTCGTTACGTTCCTCCCAGAGGATCTGATCTCTCACGGTACATGCTTGAGACCTGTTATTAAATCAATAATAAAAATGATTACCTGGTTAATATTAAATGTTAGATATCCTTTTAAGACATGACTGTACCTCAGTGCTACTACATTGGCAGGACTAGCTTCTCTTGGTTCCACACCATCTTCAGAGACCGCAGCCTCTGCCACAGGAACATACCACTTGAGTTCGAAAGTAAATTTATCCCTACCAGAAGCCTTGTACTTTGCGCAGGCAATAACATCATTAAATAGAAAGAGATGTCTCAACTTTCTGTGGCCATCAGAAAGTTCAACCACGAAGGAATTTTTTACCAGTCTTCGCTGTGCTCGATCATGACTCTATGTGAAAGGATTAAAAAAGTTCTTAATCAATTGAAGCTATCGGTGCATATTTGTGATAATTAAAACTTTTGCAGAACATACTGGGAACATGGATTTCGTTTGAATGATATTGAATTCGTCCAGGAAATTCCTGGTCATTGCCAGAGCGTCTGAAAGAGGTGCATGGTCAGCATGATTCGACGGTGTATGCTTAAGAAGATCCTGAAATCATTGGGAAATCATACACGTCATTAAATTCCTGTGAAATCTATAAACAGGTTATACGGAACCAGGTTATATTTACATGTAGAACTAAAGCGTTCTTCTGGACACGTGCTACTGGCTTATGAAGTAAGTCCTCTAGAGAAAGTCCTGGTCCCTTAGGGAAACCCCTGAGTCGAATGTCTCTTGTAATTTCTCCAAATTGAGTGGAATGGGCTGAGCATCGACGTACAGTATCGGTAGCACGAGCATAGTTATGTAAAAATGCTCCATAGAGTCCGATGTTACTAGCCATTACCTGTTGATTGATTGTGTCCAAGTGCAATTGGATTTATGGAAAGGTACAAGAAATCAAATATAACAATACAAAAGTGTAACTAACCTTAAATTGTTCACCGATGGTTGTTCTGCTGTCCCACTTTTCTGTTTTCTTTCGCAGACCATCAAGGAAGTTCTGATGAAGAGCATGAAGTTCAGGAATCTTGTAGAACATGGTACCAAATTCTTCTTCGGATATAACAGGCTGCGATGTAGTTAGTGTTGCTCTGATTGCTTTCATGTACTGTAGAGATAAAATGTGAGTACATGTTAATCGAACAGGTAATTTATGTTGTGCAATAATGTGAAACTTTACCTGAAGCATTACGGTGAGACATTCCACATATACAGCTTCGCTGTCTACTACGGAGTTGATGATACACTTTACCATTGATGTTCTGTCATCTTCTCGTTCCTTGCTTTTATCCTGTCTGCGTGGTGTTGTTGGTGTTGGTGACTCTAAACTTCCTTCGCTTAGACTGAGTGGTTCTGCATCGCTGCTGCCAGTTTCGTTATCAGTGCTCAGGGCACGTAAAAGAATTGGGGGAGCTGTACTGGCTCCTTCTTCATCCTCGCTATCCACTGCTGCTCTGTGTCTGAGAGGTAGTAGATTTGTAAATTAAAGATGTATTGCGTAAGGAAAATCGAGGTTTGATAAGAGAACTCGACTCATTGGATAGAAATAATCACTTACTGTATAAAGTAGTCAATATTGACATAGTTGCTTTGATTACCAGGTGAATCAGGGAGTGAAGGTGGCCTGCGTAATGGTACTTTACCACTATTGTTATTTCCAACTGGAGGTACACGAGCATCGATGTATACATATTCTCCAGTTTGGTCTAATGCTACAGAATCGTAATACGGTTCTTCTTCAGAAGCCTCTGCATCACCATCTTCGCCATCCTCGTTTACAGCTTTTTCAGAATCTAATTGTAAAGTAACTTTTCTTAGGTATTCAGCTTTTTAAGCAAATATTGCAATATCTAAATGAACTGTGATTGACATATTTACCCTTTTCATCCTCTTCTTTAACGGACTCTTCGCCTTTCTCCTTTTTGGAACTGCCAGTCACTTGTATTACCGTGACATAGTTACTCGGTACATCTGGATTGCTGTTTCTCCTAAGTACAGGTACTTTATCAGGACTCCCAGGAATCTCGCTCTTGGGTCTCCTACTCGAGGTAAGAGTGGAACTTAATTCAGACACACATTTGTCTTGTAGCTTACTAATATCCTCTCTGGCAGGAAGTGGCGGTGCCGAAGGTTCTATAACCTGCTGATTAACAGGATTTGTAGAATCTGAAGAATTATTATCATCTCCTTGATTATCGCTCTTAGTCCGTAGATCGGTCACTGCAGTCTTAACTTCTGCATCGTCATTATTAGAAGAAGCATTGGCCAATTGTCTATGTCGTTCGACATCAGCCAGCAACCTTTGCAAGTACTCCACATAAAATTCTTCCTTCTCCAATTCTTCCTTCAACGCAGCAACCTATTGCAGATTAAAGCCTTCGATGGAACATCTCTCCAAAACCTGACCTACCATCTACTTCCATGCTGCTCCAAATACATAAATTTCATCCTAAACTAGGTTGATACCTTCTGCTTATGTTTCACTAGGTTCGCCCTGACATCCTCCTCCCAGGCTGCTGGCAGGGCGCTGTCCGGGAATCTTTGCACCCAGACACGCTGGAAGTCCCCGAAAACGCTCATCACTCCGCCAAGAGACTCGGCTTGTTCCCTTTTTCGACGAAGAGGATCCACCGTCACTTCAAGCTGCTCCTAAGCGCATCGCACCTCGAGAGGAGAGTTATTTTCAATGATCGGTAACAGTCACGTTATAACTTGCCAACTTTGTTACGGCCAGAGCAGCCCTAATTTTTCCGGCTGGCCCAAAAAATCCTAATAAAAGGCGTTCGTCCGTATCGGACCCTATCGTAGACAGCCGTCGCGTACGATGTACGCCCACTAGCTCTCCGACTGCCGCACAATGCTTATTCCGATAAGCAGAAAAACCGAACTGCAATAAAACTCAACGAGACGAGTGTCGTACGGCCGCTGTCATCTTGCCGACATCTCCTGCATAGATGTCACGTTCCGATGCCTGTCCTGTGTTCTTGCGTCATTTGACGCCTCCCCCCCATAATTCCTTCCAGCTAACTTCGAAAAGCTCCGAGCTAATTTGTTTATGAATCGCTTTAGTCGAAGCAGTTGACAAATTCAAGGATTCGAATGTACATTTTCCTTTGTAGAAAATTATTCTGTAGGTAAGAGAATCGAGTTCCGTGCTTAATATTATTTACAGTTAACTTAGACAGGATTTGAGTCACGATATGAGCAATTAGTACAGGATCCTCATCGATATTCGAAAGGCTTTGTAGATCCTTTTTTCCTCGAGAAATTACATGACAATGAACAATCCTGAGGAAATATTAAGATTTTCGAAATTTATGGATTTTATTTGTGAGGAACTAAGTCCGTTTGTATAAATGTATGTATTTCTGGAAATATGTGGATGGCAGTACGTACTTTTGAATGGGACTGTGGGAGTTGTATATGTACGTCGATCGGACGAGCATAGCAAATTTATGGTTATGTTCGTTCCTTTTTAATTAAGATTTCATGAAGATATCGATGTGCCACGGGAAATATGGGATCCGAAATTGGGGAGTTGGAGAATCCAATTATATTGGAATTATCGAAACACCTGAAAACCGACTCCAAGAGTGGAATTCTTGCGTGCTTAGAACGTATCAAGGACGATCCCAAGTGCTCGAAACAGTTCTTTAAGGACGGGGGTCTGGGCCTCTTGATAAAGTTATTTTCCTGCCAGAAGTTCAAGATACTCAATTTAGTACTGAGTATCCTGGCTAATGCATGTCTGGTTTCACATGTAAGACAAGAGGTGGGTATTTTGTAACAGATTTTTGGTATTTTAAGTCTGCCATTGGTATTGTATAATTTTATGTTTCATTATTCAGATTCGAGGGACAAAAATAGCCGTACACGCAGTATCTATACTTAAGAATGTTAAACTTGGTAACGTACTGAGATGCCGTGCCTGCAGACTCATTGGAAATTTATCCGAATGCAGCTGTCATGCAACAACTTTATGCGAAGCTGGTGTTGTTAAAGTGCTTTCAAACATATTGAAATCATCGTCTAATATTCCACTTAGTCTGATGGCAATCAGAGCAGTAAGGTAACGTTATTCCATTGAGATCTTTAGTAATTGCCGTTGAGTAGCAGGTTCACTGACCATGATCAAAAATCTCATACAGGAACATTTGGATCTCGCTTGAGAGTAGTCAAGAAGAGATCTTAGAATCAGGTGCCATAAGACACATCACTGCCGTATTCATTCAAGCTGTGGACGAGTCGATACAAAATAGTTCGAAGCACAGAGAATTGGTAGAAGTATGTCTAAAAGCAATGTGTGCTTTGTTAGGAGGCCTAGATCCACGTTCTGGCGATCACATGCGTGGAGAAAATGATGCCCAGGGTTACAGATACATTATCGACTGTTGCATGGAAAAAAATAAAAAGGCCATCAAGTGCCTCCACAGTCTCTGTCAAATAGCAGAGTGTCGTCCTATCCTAGGTAGCGTGGGAGCAGTAGAATGTGTAATAGATCTAACAATGAAAAATTCACCATCCTGGGAAGTTCTGGTGAGCTTGTGTCTATTCTCCAGAGAAGCTGTGAATCGTGCGAAAATTCGTTCTGGTTCAGGGCTCGACGTGATGTTAGCACTTCTCAAGAAAGATGAATGCGAAAAGTATCACCCGATGCTGTTGCATGCTCTTGCTCAATTTGTCTACGATGACCAGAGTATCTTGATAATGGTGAAAAATGGACTGTTGGATGTACTAGTCACAAAGCTGAAGCAAATGATTTTGGAAATACCCAAGGAATCCGAGGAAAGAATAGCATCCAAGAAACGCTCCGGAGACACTTCCACAGGTAGAGCAGACTTAAAGTACAACAGAACAAATTATGGCAGGTACGTCACCATTCCATGACCAGCAGATAATTCCAAATTTTTTTATTATCACTGCGTAAAATCATTTTTAGATTCAGTTTGGATTATCATCGAGATGATTGGAGTCCTGGCAGTGCTGCTAGCATTTGTTCGTCACCCCCAAGTACTCCTCCATTACCTTTCTACGATAACGAGGCAGATGACAATGCAGAAGACAATTACAGTCCCGTCTGCAGTGACAATGAATGGGCAGATAACGAAGAAGGTAAGAAGTCGTATTTACTTTGACCACACAAATAAACTTCAATACAATTTAATGCAAATAAACAGAGCCACAGGAGGAAGTGGAATCTTTAAAAAGTTCATCATCGCTGATTACGGACATGGAAGAAACACAGGAAACAGGAAAGGGTCTAAAGGTCATATCGAACGAGCACGTTAACGCCTGGACATTAACGTTACTGAGTAGATTGAGTCATCACGACGAGCCGATAGAAAAATTGGGTGATCCATCAACGATAGAACCACTGGCAGCTTACATAAGGATGGCGAAGAGTCCACGAGCCTCAAGAATCCTCACCAGAATCGTAAGGTATGACTGGGACCTTGACAAGTCAAACTAAGCTATTGTAAACGCGTAAAGGTTTAAGAAAATAATTTCCTTTCAGAAATAGAGCGTATCTGATACCTCTTCTGAAGCAGGGCTTCGTTTTCGAAGCTCAAACCCTCTACGGTTCGGAACAGTATACAAGACAACTTTGTGCCTTGGCGGAGACTGGTGGCGCCCTCGGAGAGTTCGCGTCGATTTTGGTACGAGGTCAGGAGTCGCACCGATTCATGGTCGCCGTCTCGATTCCGTTTCTGATAAAATCAAGGGAGGACTTGCGAAATCTTCTGAACAATCATGGAGGTCTGTCGCTGATATTTCGCGTCCTGGCCGACCGGGAACATTCCTTGCACGAGAACGCCATCTGCTCTATATCCTGTCTAGCCAATTCGTTGGAGATAAGACCAGACAGCGTCGACAGGAGTCAATGGACTTCTGACCCAGTTAGTTCAACCGCCATAAGCCGCTCCGAGTCACTCGAAGGACGTCTTCTGAAACCCTCGACAGTGACCTTCGAACTCGACGACGGAAGTACCGTCGATGCCTGCAGGAACTTCCTCTGTCAGAAGTCTGACTTCTTCTCGGCGATGCTCCAGGGTAGCTTCTCGGAATCCGGCAAGAAGAGGGTCAAGCTGAGGAACACGTCAAAGGACGGATTGGACACGTTACTCCTTGCGGCCAGGGGTGACCTCTTTGATGACAGGACAATCGAGTCGCTCCTCGATGCTGTTTTACTAGCTGATAAGTTCCTCATGTTCGACGTATCTAGAACCCTGACAGAGCTCTCCGTTACCAGATTAAATTTTGAGAATTTCAGTCGCGCCTGGAACTGGGCCAGGAGCAACGAGTGCTACGAGTTGAAGAGTTGCTGCGTCAAGATCTTTCTGACTGCTAAAATTTCAAGGGCTCAAAGAGTCCAAGCATTTTCTGATTTCACGAGGAGCGACGGCTTCGCCGAATTTCTTGGCGAAATCAAGGATATCGTCAGCGGGGTCCTTTGTCAACGTTGACGTCTAATCGTAACATATTTATACGCTCTCGATATTATCTTTAAAGCTTCGATTTAATTGTACATAATACGTAGGTTATCGTTCCTCGGATATTAGTTCTCGATCGCACAATTCCACTGTAAATGGATTTCCAATCGAATAACTTTAATCGATTCGAGGATGAAGCTAATGGTATATTTGAAATTTTAACGATCGACACTCGCAATGTAGAATCGATACCCGTGAATATAGCTAAATAGATCGTGAAGATCCTTATCTCTCTTCACGGCCAACTTCTCCTGGTAAGCAACAACTGGATTGGTTCCGAAGGCACGGGAACAAGGTGCAAGATCATCTTGACACTGTCCTTGTTCGTACAATCCATACGAAAAGTTTTAACGATCTGTAAAATATTCACTGTAATTTAGGATCACCGACTCAACGATAATCTGCATTTAAATGTTCATTCAAAATTAACCTTCGCCAGTGTCAGGGATATTTGATATTCAGCCAGCTTTCGTCCGACGCAGGATCTTGCACCAAGTGCGAATGGCAGAGAAGCGTGAGGATTAAGGACGCCTTCGTATTCACCTGTGGACGTCCTGATCCATCTTTCCGGCCGGAATTCATTGGCTTCCGGAAAGTTGGCGTCGTTGCGTCCACTGGAGTAGAGCGAGAGCAGCAGAAGTTCCTGAAGGCGACAAGGGTTAGAAAAGGATAGCACGATTCTGTTCACAAAATTCAGAATAGAAATTACCCCCTTAGCTACGCGATAACCGCCGATGACGTTATCTTCTGGTAAGAATCTAGTGAGGAATGGAGCAGCAGGGTACAGCCTGAGAGATTCCTTTACGACACCCTTTATAAGTGGATCTTTTGGTATCTCATCCTGGTCCAGAGACTTTATCCTTTGGTACAGTCTCTCTTGTACATCTGGATGACTGGACAAGAGAAACAGCACCCACTGCATGGAATAGGCAGTCTAAGAAAAATTAAAAACATTATGTATATTGATTTGAATATCATTGACACTGTGTATTACCGTGTCACCAGCAGCAAGAATCAGGTCTGCCACTATTCGCACGAGATCTTCATCCTGAACTCCCTCGTTCGATATCATTTTAACAAGACCGTCTCCGTCCAGTCGAACGATCTCAGCAACCAAGATCCTCACGATCTCCATGACTTCGTCCACGGATCCCACGAATTTCTTCCATACGGGAAGTTTAATTCTCATGGCGAGTTTGGCTGGTATCAGTGATAACGATGCTGAGTACTCAAATATCCTACGTAAATTCTTAGCCAGATTTTCAGCGTTCTTCAGTACGTCTGGACCAGACTCCTGCCACTTGTTTCTTCCCATAAGGGTGGCCAGCATGACTATGGAGATTACAAGTTAAGAAAAGCTATGGGATACTTTGTTGTTGGACTTACTGCGCCGTCTAAGGTCTTTACCTTCGATCGACCATTGATAAAGCTGCGCTTCCATTTCCGGAATCAATTGTCCGTTGTCACTATAAATTTTCCATCTGCTGGCAAGACCGTCCGCAGCATCCTGACAGGGTACCGACATAAATTCCTCGGATTCCGGTCTCAAGAGAAGCTTGTTTGCTATTCTGCGAAAGTGCAGCCATTCGTCTCCATCCCTGTTGATTATGAAAATTATCTGAAAGAATGGCTACGAGCGACAACGACGATAAGAAAAATCCAAGACGAGCCTCGACTTTAAAAGAAAAGGTTATTGAACATACATAAAGAACAGACCGCGTTTACAATTTCGCATCTGATTGTACAGCGTCCAGGCTTCGGGTAGAAAATGCATCGGTTTTGCTCCTTCCAGACGGAAGACCCTGCGAAATTCGTCTGGGGAATTTATGAACACAGCCTTTACGGAACCGATGCGCTCTCTGTAGATCGGGCCCAGTTCCGCGTGTCTTCTGTCGTTGTACAGGTGAAGTTTCGCGGCTCCACCGGAAACGATCAGATCTGGAATAGTCCCGAGAACCGGAAGTCCCTTAGGCTCAGGCATCTCTCTCGAAGCTCCCGAATCCACGACAGTCTCACATGGTTTTTCCATTCTTGCTTTGGAATGTATCGATGACATCGACGCTGCGCTCTTCAAGACTCTTTTCAAAGTCCTTTTGTCCGCCATCTTGGACAAGTCTTTGTGCCCCGGAAATCCTGAGAAGCGTAGCAACATCTTCGTGTCCAACGCAAAGAACAAATGAAGTTCAGGAAACGATGCTGACTCCTCACGACGAACGTTCTCTTATCGTAGCGCGATAGGAACGATGATGTAATTAATTTAAAAATATTGACTGCGGCCCTTAGGTAATTGTATTCCCTGAGTTGAATTTAATACAGCTTCTTCTTAACGAAGAGATTACATTTTTCATTGTCGACGATGAACAGAAGTAACGGCTGACGCTTTGGACGACTTATCAATTTCGTTCGGTCTTTTGACTTTTAATCACCTGATAAACCAGCTCATTCGTGAAAGACTATCATGTAGCAGATTCTTCGGCCTGTACTCTCCTTCAGAAGGATCTTAGAGTTACCGTTGAGCAATGCCGTTATCACTAGTTTTTATTTACTTATAAATATACTCGCTATCCATTCCAGATCCTTTTTTAATGTTCTCTGATCACTTGGAAGATACTTTCTCTCTCTCTCTCTCTCTCTGGATTCGCTTCTTTTTAAATAGCAAAGAAAGCAAAGGTTAACGCGACGCCGATGCTTCCTCTCGTAAGGACATCCTCGCACTGAAGAGCAAGACTGGAGTTTCGGTGATTTTGACTAGAGTTACTCTCCTTCCTTGGCTTCTATTCACCCGACGTCACACCAGAGGGGATTTCGAGATCTGTCTAATGGAAATTCCCCAGCTGCTGCGGAAAACGATGCGACGAGGGAACGAAACATGATAATGTGGAACTCATTGTCGTAGACTCGTAGAACCACAACGTCTTCCCAGGTGGCGCGTCTTCCTTTTTGATATCGTTAACCTCCCTTCTGCAAGTTAACTTTGGAATCATCAAGAACATGACAAAATGGTATATTAGAAAAGTTTTTCAAATTTCATTATAAGAGTCATAAAAGATAAGATTTTGGGACGATAAAAGAGTTGTCAAAAGATTTACAAACCTGTTTTGATGTATGTAAAAAACTATTTTTGGAAAAGAACATTGGATATTCATTTTTGCGATATAAAAGATGACTTTTGGAACACATAAAATCTATCTGTAACGTTATTCGTATATCTTTGAGACTAATTGGACTTTGTGCCATTTTGTTTTTCTGTCTTCCTTACGTCACTTCGAAAAAGAAGCCTTTAACTTTCGCTTATTCAAATTTTAGTTAATCCAATTTTTGTTTCGACCAACAAAAAAATCTTGCTGAATAACGTGAAACATTTATTTGTTAGAATCGACCAATTGTCTCGATCCTGCAAGAATGTATCCTGTAAAAATCGTACTTTGCATTTATACAGGATTTAAAAAATCGAATACACCTACCGCTTTTTTTTTAATTCAAATATTGTTTCACTCCAACAATGGGTTTACAGAGATAATCTGTGCAGCACTTATGCGCATGTATAAGAGATCCAAGCGGCAGCTTCATTTTAAAGTCCGATCGGTCTCCTGGATTTATTGAGAATCGACTGCGACGATAATCCAGCTACATCTCGCCGCGGAATCCCGCGACAAATCAAAAACGGCTCCAATATCGGATCCCTGCTTACAATGCGATATCGGATCCCTGGCAGTTTGAATGAAATTTGATATCTTTGCAACGAAAGTTAGATCCTTCTGAGTAACGATCGACAAAGACTTCGCGACTGTTAATTAACTTAAACTACTGAGAATCCTTTTTAAAAATACATCGTGCTACACTTTTCCCAAGTATTTGCTGTCTTCGAGGAACGAGTGCAAAACTATTTGTTTTGAAAGATCGACGTGGCGTGACCGGTCGTTGACCATACAAAAATTTGCATATCTTACAATACGCTTGCACGAAGTACGTTCCTTTTGCCAGGTTCAGCTCGCTGTCTCTTGAGTTTCTTTTATTATAAATATCATGGAGTATAATATTTTAATGGTTATATTTCGAGCACCTGTACACACTTGCTGTACAGCCTCTGTGAATTTAGGTATACAAAAATGTAGTGTAAGAAAGCTTCGAGCTTGAAATTATTTACTTACCCAAAGGATCGCTTTTGTATTTTACATTAAATCAAAGTGCTATGAAATTTACCCCTTGCGTCCAGTGGACGAATCGTTATGGGTTTTTCCATTTAAAAAGTCCATGTCATCTTTCCTTTGCGGTGCATGTTTTATTTCTCAAAATGTCAATCGTTTATATCCACGATTTAGTCACAGTTGAATGTACTGCCTGTATTATTGTAAATACATACATGCGGTATAAGATTTAACGAACGGCCTCTTGGAAGAATCGTTCAGGGTCGTTTGTGCGGCTCCGTAGTTGCCGGAAAAAAAGGCGTTCGTCCTGCCATCTGACGGATAAAGTGAGAAACTGATTAAATAGTGAGTAGAGAGAGAAGCACCTCGGAAGGGGTCCTGTACTGGTGTGAAATCGCTACTGTCGGCTACTGCTCGATCGTGCGGAGGTTCATGCGGAATGAATGCAGATTAATCGTTGGCTGACGAGGAACCTCTCCTCGGCACAATTCGACTTCTCTTATTAATAATTTGTCTCACGTATCACGGTACTGCGACACATTAAGTAAGGCGCGATACTCTGCCAGTGTATGAGCTGCGGTCGATTGTCCTTGAATCGAATTCGCATTGGGATCGAAGTACTGCGAGGCGGTTTACTTGTCTTGACATCTAATTATCTGCCTATCTGCTTAGCTCAAAATCTGGCAGGATAAGGCAGAAGAATCATACGATCCTCTGACGAAGATGGACACCGACGTGGAGACTTGTTTGAAGGATTGGAATGATCTGGCTCAGGATTACAAGGAGTTGGAGGTAATGTGACATTTGTGGTTTAGATTGGAGTTTAGTTTTTAGAATATTTTTATGAAGGATGATGAGATTCGTAGGCGAAGTTACCTCTAGGTTATCGACCTTGTACGGTTTGTTGCCCCATTTTTAAGTGGTTTAATAGATAATTTTTAAAAAATTGATCGATGAGACTCGTTTGTGATAATCTGGTATATAATTTCTATTTGTTAGCCAATCCTTATTTCTTGCAGGCACTGAATAGAGAGTATATTGCTAAACTAGAGGAAGTTGGAGAGCTACAGGCTAAATGTTTGAAGGGGATTTCGCATCAAAGATATCGTATGGGCGTGATATCCAAATCTCTTAAGCAGTAAGTTCATTTACATATGACATTTAGAGTTCGGGAGATATTTCTCTAGGATGGATGGTAACTGTTTCTTGCTTCTTTAGACTTCAGGCGTGCGAAACCAGAAAGGCTCTAGATAAAGATATGACTAGACGAAAGGAACAGCTTCATGAAATGGAACAAACTTTGCCTAAACCAAATGGAAGATATCTTAAAATAATATTGGGCAATGTTAATGTTTCTATATTAAATAAAAATGACAAGTAAGTTCTCTTGAATGTAACAATGACTTACCACACGAATATGCATTATGAGACAAATCATTATCTTCTTATAGGTTTCGATATAAAGATGAATACGAGAAATTCAAATTGGTCTTATCAGTCATTGGTTTTGTATTGTCTGTAATCAATCTTCTAACTAACATAAGGTAAGAGGCAAATTTCTGTTGTCCTTGGTGCACGACTTACTTCTAATAATATAGAAAAAAATTAATAAAAATACATCTAAGCTCGTTAAATTCTTCCAGAACCTTGGAGCTCATCTTTATGTTTGTGCTGGTCTGGTACTACTGTACTTTAACAATACGTGAAAGCATATTAAAAGTAAATGGATCCCGAATAAAAGGATGGTGGCGTTTTCATCATTTCCTATCCACTGTAGTATCCGGTGTTCTCTTAGTCTGGCCTAACACAGGTCCTTGGTATGCGTTCCGTCAGCAGTTCATGTATTTCAACGTGTACATAAGTAAGTTTCTAACTGAGTTCAACCGAGAAGGTGGATAACTAATAGAAATTTTTTATTCCCAGGTTTTGTACAATATCTACAATTCCGTTATCAGCGAGGTGTTCTCTATCGTTTGAAAGCACTAGGCGAAAGACACAACATGGACATCACCATCGAAGGGTTCCATTCCTGGATGTGGCGAGGCCTTTCCTTCCTCTTACCATTCCTCTTTGTGGGCTACTTCTTCCAGCTCTACAATGCCTATACATTATACATGCTAATCTCTCATCCAGAAGCAACCTGGCATGTGCCAGTGCTTAGTGCCATGTTCTTGGTATTGTTTCTAGGTAACGTAATAACCACGATAATGGTTATTCCTCAAAAGCTGCGGGAGCGAATGCGCGACCATCTTCCCGGAGTATTTAGTTCGAGATCAGATCGCAAGAAAGAAGTTAAGGAAGAAGAGAACAAATCAACCAAACATGACTGAATCAAATGAAAAATAAAGATTTCAGATTGACGAGAAACCCTCCTTGTATTAACGTTCAGTGCATCGAAACACCACGAAAAGAAAAGAGTAAAATAAGGTGACATAAAGTGGACAGTGCACGAAGGAAAAGGTATTTCATTTCCTTTCCTTCGGTCCATGTAAAAGGTAGCCATTGTATCCTTTCGAAGCATCAAGTATTGAAATGTGAATCGAAGGCTCCAAAGTAATCAATCATTCGATACAATCCACCAGTAATGGGGAAGGCTCGATTAAATAATTTTCATCGTCCACAGTTCGCAAATCAATTTTGAATTGCAAAATGCATTGCGTAATATAAAGTAAAGTGTCATAGCACGTGTTGTTTTTGTAACGTCGACCATGATTCTTATACATACGATCTGCATTATAACGAGTTTAAAATTATCAAGAAAAAAAAAACCCGGTGCCACTGTCAGTAACGGCATAAAGTCCCCGAAGAAATTCCACCGATCGTCAAGGCTTTTATTTTTATCTATAAATTCCAATGGAATCCTATTAAAAATCCTCCAATAACTGTCAAAGATCGTATCAAATTCTCGTTATTATCGCACGTACGAAGAAGCGACGAAATAGACTATTTGTTTCTTTAAAGTTATTTATACCGATTGTATTTATTACAATATCTGTAAATAAATAAAGGAATCGCATCGCCAAAGCTGTTGCATAGAATTTTCAAAAAGAAATCAAATATTACAAACACCATAACTTTGCACCAGTAGCTGCTCTTATTTCTAGTTTATTCCCGCGATGTCACTACTAACTGCCACTAACGTACAATCCTCAGGAACTGTATAGTCATCATACACGTACGTAGATCCTGATACAAGATATCTATATATATAAGACCTGGTACCGCGATAACGATAATAATTCATTGAATAGATAGTCCACACAAGGTACCCTTTAACCTGCTAAGAAATGCCTGTGAAAACGCATTACCCCGCGCTAATAGGCGCAATCGTTTTACCAAACGTAGGCGGATGGATCGGTGGCTTCGTTACCCGGAAGAACATAAACCCATGGTATCAGGTAAATAAAAAATTCTAAAACATAACCTCAAATACAAGAAGAATATTCCCATTCGCAAAGACCGAGGCGCGGTTTTCTCTTACGGCAGAAATGGACTAACCTCTCTCTCTTTTACCACCGACATCTTATTGGTTCGTTCTAAGGAGACACTGAAAAGGTATAATGTAAAATAAGAAGCGTCTGCAGATTCGTTAATGACCGTAATGACCG
>JARQSV010000579.1:52035-65799 GCA_030142285.1 Calameuta idolon | reverse complement strand
TAATGACCGTAATGACCGAGACTCCCATGTGGTTCCTGACGTCATGACACGTCGAGTCAAATTCGCAATGTTTTAAATTTAAACAGACCCGCGAAACGTGATCTTTACGATATAGGATGCGGTAATAAAATAATTTCTATTTTAACGGAAACATAGAGTTTCACATTAATTCACTGTTCTTTCGCACAACAGTCGCTAAACAGACCAACGTGGACTCCACCTAATTGGGCATTTGCTCCAATTTGGACGGCTCTTTATTGTACAATGGGATATGCTTCCTATCGTGTATGGAGTATCGGCGGTGGCTTTAAAAAGGCAGCATTGCCACTGTCCTTGTACGGGATCAATTTAATCCTTAATTGGGCCTGGACTCCTCTCTTCTTCGGATTGCATAACCTAAAACTGGTACTGTTATCAGTATACCGATACGCTATTGAAATTGGACTGACAGTAATCAGTTTCATTTGATATTTTAAGGCGCTGTACGAGATCATAGTGCTTTGGGGATCGACCGCTGCTGTTGGTGTTACTTTTTACAAAGTGGATCCTACAGCAGGCTACTTGATAATTCCATATTTCATCTGGACCACTGTTGCAACGGCTTTGAACTACGTCATCTACAGGGACAATTAGAGCTCGAGGCTGATCCAGCCAGAATAAAATCCTGTCCAATCGAAGAGACGGTAACGACTCTACTCTTGACACCTGAGGTGTTCCAATAAACTTTGTCAATTTTTACGGTTACTATATACGTGACTTTATTCAATGATATGAAATAAACAATGGTTAATCAACCAGGAGTATATTATTATATATATAATATATATATAATGGATGATCTACGACCATTCAAATTGACAGATAAATAATATGTCACTGAACCAAGGAAAACCGTCTTACTTTCTTTTCTCTCTCTCTCTCTCTCTCTTGCCTTTGCTTTATTTTTCTCTTTGCCATTATCTTGACCTAATCCTTATCTTATGTGTTAGAGGTATTGGATACGGTACAGGTTCGGCCAGGATTCTGCTCACAGCTGAATTACGCTCGTTTTACAAGCGTTACGTGGGATCCGTCGCGTAGATGTAGCCTTGCTGCTGCAAGACGTACAAACGCTTTTCCACAGCATCCTTGTCTGAAACGACGTACGACATTGTTTTTATTAATCGAATGATCCTGGAACGATTAAGAAGAATCAAGGGGATATTTACATTTGGTAAGGAGAGCTCTGTCCTGACTGTGACTCACGTGCTGCGACAACGAGTGTAACAATATCTGCGCGGTGTGATATCGCTGAAAGCAATCCGCAGGATTTCCAAACAATTCGTCAAGAGCCGCGGATTGACACTGAAAAGAATTAGATATGACTTTATAGAACTTTGTACAGTGAGCGATACTGTAAATTAAAAATACAAGAGTTACCATCTGTATAGCGTGATTGTAAAGTATCTTATCAGCCGTGGCTCCTGTCTGTCGCAAAAGTCCGGCACTATTGAGCTGCTTGCATTCGGCGAGACACGCTTTGAACTTGTTGTTCATCGTGCTCACCACTGCCATAACAAAGCCATTATGTTAATTTTATATTTAGAGTAAAAGAAGTAGGGACCCGTTACACCTGCCTACCTTCTTTAACGTTCGCCGTAGGCTGCAGTCGGCCAGCTTTGAGCTGCTGCGTGGCCAAACTGAGTCCGGAGCTGAGCCACTGCAGGGCTCTGACCAGAAGTATAACCTGTTCAGCCCTTCTCCTGGTAGCTCCGTTACTAGCCTGTTCTATACCTCCTAGAGGAGCTCCGAGAGGACCCGCCCTGGTTCGAGCTACTTCGCAAACGCACTCGCAAAGGGCCACGACGAAGTTGAGCTTCGCCAGGATCTCGTTGTGCTCACGTTCCAGGAGCGTTTCCTCCGGAAGTTCCGGGGCGATGAACGTCAAGGGACGATCATCGGTTAGGATTGAATTCGTATCGGGAAAGAGATTGTGAAAGCTCCCAGCTTCTGTGTGAAAGACAATTTTTCAAGTGTACTTGGTCCGGACGTGTATCTTATGTTTGAATAACAAAATGGCATCCAGGTGGAACTTACCAGATATCTCTGGAAGGGTCACGGCTCTTGTACCAAAGGGAATAATAGGCGAGTGCCTCAGGGTGTTGTTGTTGTCCTGCAGGGCTCTTCCCGTAGGAGAGCCTAGGACGGCCAATGGACCGGTAAGCAAAGGTGAGGATGAGCTATTGTTTCCAGCGGATCGTCGGAGAGGCGATGTGCCACTGGAAGTATGAGAATGTCTGGCAACTGGACTGACCTGCCACGTATTTGGTGGCGGCGGTGTTTCGCTCATTCTGGAACAGATTGATCTTGAGATTGTGGACACATCTTTTTTTAACTGTGATCAAGTTTGGGTTTCATACGATCAATACCTTCGACCAGGAGGTGTACCGATTACAAATTGGACACTGGGTGGACTGAGAGAACCTATGTCTGGCGCGTGACTCCTGTGGGAGTCAACGCTGCGCTTCATGCTGATCGGCTGGGAACGTGGTACGCTGTTGGCACCGGTTCTAGGATTCGACGGAGATGCTGGTTGAGCTATGCTCCTCTGGGAGGGTACAGGAATCGGTTCGGAAATCGGTAGGAAGCAGGGTCTGGGTGGACTGACTGCCTCGCGACTGTTCTGCTTGTTGTACCTGAAGCAAGGAATAGTAAATTTAGATAAACCGTACCTGGAGGAGCAATTAACGTGACATTTAAACAATGACATGTAATTACTTGACTGATGGCGCATTGGTGTTATTATCAGTGTCACTGCTAAGATCACTTGGTACCAAGACAAAATCATCTTCAGGACTGGAGCAGGGACTGCTGGTCTCAGGTCCGGAACGGGTACCACCGATAGCCCCTTCAGCTACAACCAAAGCACCTGGTGAGGCTGGTAACTCAGCTGGTACGGGACTTGGACTCTCTCTTGGTCCTTGTAAAAATGGATGACCGAAAAACTCGTCAAAAGGCATACGATCTCTTGCGTTACGTCTCAATAATCCCATCAGGAGGTCAGACAGCTCTGGCGACGTACCCGCAGGAATTCTACACAGACAAATTACAATCAATAACACTGACATGCAGTCGCGTTTAAACTTTATGTAATAAGATAAGGCATACTTGGGACCCAAATTTGCATTCTTTTCGTAAAAAAGCTTGAGGGCCTGAGGTGTGTGAGCTTGGAACGGAGCTTTTCCGGTAAGACACTGAAACACGATAGTTCCCAATGACCAAAGATCAGCCTTTGCATCGTACTGTAAGGACATGATAACTTCTGGTGCCATGTACATGGGAGATCCACATAAAGTAGCTGCCATCACACCATCCTGAAGAAATCGGGCAAAACCGAAGTCCGCTGCAATTTAATAAATTTCAAATTTAGTGAAAAATGATTCACTCCGATAAACCATCTTGGAAGTAACTTTATTACCAATTTTCAGTGTTATCTGATGTGGTTGTGGACATGCTTTACCACAATTATGACTCAAAAGGATATTTTGAGGTTTGAGGTCTCTGTGTACTACGCCTTTTGCATGCAGTGCTTTCATAGCACCTGCCAGCTGTTTAAGAAATACTCTGATCGTATCTTCTGATAAGGTGCCCTTCGCTGTTTTAGAAATATCAAGTTAGTCTTCTTTGAACTGTCACAAAATTAATACGATAGATAGGAGTAGGTCGATAAATAAATCGCTTACCGCCTAGATAATCAGCTAAATCTCCACCATTGCAATACTCCATTACCAGGAAGACATTGTGATTAGATTCCTAAAATAATAGGATTAGAATTTTTCTAAGTAAATTTTCTGTCGTACTGTGATAATACAACACAAAGTTTCTTTGTATGACTATTTCTTATGAATCTGTATTGAACCGACCTTACAATCCAGCAGGGCTACGACATTCTCGTGATGCAATTCTGTGAGTTCCTGAAAGTAATAGTTGGTCGCATAAGCATAAGGAAAAAGCAACAATGAGCCAGCAAACTCTGATTTACATTACAAAATACAAAATAATAACATAAACAATATAAGCAGTGACAAGAATAATAGGTTATTCGTGTTTGAGTTAACATTCTATTCCACGAACACAATAAGGTATGACTCGTGTTGGTCTTATCTTGGTTTTGTTTCACTTAAGAAAAGAGAAGAAACCGAAGCATGCTTCCTATACTATTTTGGTCTCTCGAAAAAAGAGGCAAAATCCATTTAATTACTCGTGACAGGTCGCTGACCTTTAGTATCTTGATTTCCTTTCCAAGAAGATTCTGTGATTTCGCAAGACTCTTCTTAGTGATGCTCTTGATGGCCACGACGAAGTTGGATTTCTAAAAAATATTAGCACACCAAAAAGAAGTTAGTCAAAGCTAAACTAGAGAGGAAACCGTTATGACATCATTGAAGTGCTCCAAAATGAAATACTTACTTTCCGATGTCTGCCCTTGAAGACGACGGCAAAAGCGCCGTGGCCGATGAGATCCTTTGTATTGTATTCGTAATCCCCAACGATCTCCATATTCTTTGGAGGTAGGTTCACCGACTTTTCAAAAGGAAGGTCAACAGTTTACAAACAAGCACCGTTCGTAAAGCGAGGAGATGCATCGCCCAGAGGGAGATCAATACGGGGAAGAAAATGCCAATGGTAAAGTCGACTGTAATACATTCCGACCTCCTTCTCGAGCCAGAATCATCGCGGTCTACATTTTGTTACTCAGATGGAGAACGTATCGCATTTATATTCTTCAATTTCGACACTGTACGACCACGTTTTTTCGGGCACAAAACACTCGGAACTCACTCTCCTACTTCTCGTCGCAAAATGTCAGACGGACTTGCGCATCCGCTGTGTATTAATACGCCAGGGATTTGCATCAATCAGCTGTGCGCGCGATTTTCCACACTAGACCACCGAAAAAGTAGTCCCTCGAATTGCTTAACTTCCTGTGTTCTTACAGTTTCTGTTTTATTAACCTTTTACTAAACTACTAGCCAACCTCCGGCGATAGTTTTGATCTAAGAATTGATTACAAGAATTTTTGGTTAAGGGTGAAATTCCTAGTACTTATGTGCAGTGTTTGACAGATTTCTACTGGATTTTGTTTTACTCTTTAAGATGGAAGTGTTAGTTTGTTACAGAATTTTATTATTCTTTATAATTATTAAATAAAAGAATTTAATTTGTGTATTTGTTGTAATCTTTTTTGCAGGCGAAAGGATTGCGCGGCTTATCTTAGTAACTATGAGGTCTTGGATATTCTGCAAGGGATTAAGTCGAATAAGAAACAAAAAATGACACAAAATCAATTGGCTACGATAACATATCAGACTATCAGATATTTAGAGGACACTCCTTGTAAAAGACAGTCTCCCGAAAAGATACAGGATTTTCTTAGAGCGGTCGAAGGATTCAAACTGACAAAGTGTGAGAAGCTGGCATTGCTCAATATTTGTCCCAAAACAGCTCTTGAAATTCAGTTGGTAAGCTGGATAATTCTTTTGTGTATTCGTATGTGTATATTGACATTGCGCTGTATATTATAGGTAATTGAAGATAGCGAAGATCGTTTAAGTGAAGAGGAAGTAGAGTCACTTTTAAAGATAGTTGCAGCACATTTTGAAGAAGAGGAGTTAGCTAGCTAAGAAAAATTTTTTTACTGTGTCAACCAACAAAATGTGGTATTCCAATATTTGTATTTATTTTCTGTACATTCATTCATAATAAACACCAAATTGGATATTGTTAAATAATATTGTGCGAAATTAATTTGATTGGATTATTATCTCTTCTGATCTCCCAGATCATCTATGGAATCTTCATCGATCTAAACGTGGATGAAATATTTGTTAAACCCTTAAAAATAAACAGCAGTTTGCAAAGTAATATATATATACCTGTGGCCACTTTTCTGGAATGACGTCAAACAAGTCATCTTTGACATCACCCTGAATGACAATTTCATCATCACCAGTAACGCTCGATCCACAAGCAAATTTACTACCAAAAAACTTAGCAGCCACTTTTAGGTCTATGTCTGAAATTGATTGAAACGTGTCATTCACAAATGTTTGGAAAAAGGTATTATAATGTCCTACCAAAAGTACTGAGTCCTGTAACCACAGTAACAGACTTCTTCTTTCCTCTTGGAGCTCTAGATACTGTAACTAATTTTGGTACATCATCCTTTTTCTTAGTTTTGAGCATTCCTTTACCACCACGCTTTTGACGCTTTTTCTCATCCTCCCCTGCTCCACCTTCCGTAGCTACATCCTCACCTAGTAAAACATCAACATGAAGAACGGCACCAATATAGAATATGTATTAGGCTCACCTAACTTGACCTTTTCAAATTCTGTGGGCAGATTTCTTTCAAGCCACTGCTTACATTTCTCATACTCGGGATAATATTCACAGTACTGTAAACGAAAGAAAACATTTGGATATCCTGAAACAAGGACACAAGAACCAACCATTTCCTTGGACTCATGACCACGCAGTACCATTCAGCTACAAAAATAGCATTACAACATTACCTCGATAGGAAGAGAGCAATTCCCACAATATTGTACTTGAATAGGATAAGTAACACCAGGCTTAGGACCTAAGTGCAAGTCAGGTTGTATTTCGTCTGACATTCTTCCCAAACTAACCTAATCAAATATCAAAGAAAAAGAGTAGTCCGTCTTTTATTTCCAACCGGTCGCTCCGAATCCACGCTGTATCTAGTACAACGCTTAGGATCTCGGAGACGATTTATGAATTCTATCAAAATTCTCTTTAAAAAAAAACCTCAACCACAATCCGATCCTATTCTCTCACTAAAGTACCCTAAGTGATTCTAGGTTAGAAACACCCGCGTCCAGTGAATTCAGCCCGCAAGAGCGTCTGCAGGCTGTACCAAGGAGTTTCCATTTGATACTTAATCGTTAAGTCGACGGCACTAGAATCAACCAATAAGAACGCTCAGCCCAAGAGAAACGACCAATGAAACGCAGTTTCAGGGCCGTGATAAGCTTCGAACATACGGGCCCCAAGTTCTAACCCTCTACCAATGCCTAACAAAGAAATCAGCATCAACGGAAATAACCAATGAGAATCCATAGACTTTGTACTCCGTGCGAAACGCACGTGCAACAGAGAAAAGCGGCTCAGAGAATCTCCGAGTGTGCCGCCCCGTAGAAAGAAAGACGGACGGTCTTGCGCTCCTATTCGAAAATTTGTGCGTCCGGGTTCCGTGTCTCGCCGACATAGTAAGAAAAGAGTGAATACCAGTAAAGATCATCGAAAGACATGGCTCTGGGTTCTCAGGTGGATGCATCCCGAGAAAGCGGGAGTGTGAAAATTCCCTTTATCAACGGCAAGGAGGATGAAACAACCAATGGTGAGTTTAGACTTCGCGAGTTACAACGGAGGTACCTCCGGACTCGTGCCTCGTTCCTTCTAGGTTAAAATCGTAATGCTTTAACGGCGTCATTACGTAACGATTCGATATACCATTAGAGCAGTTATATTTCCCATGGTCGTTATCTGGTTTTACGACATCAAACGCGTCGGCACCTTGCGTTATGTAACACCAATTGCGCGAATCTTACGGTGGGGTCATGTGAACTTGCTGCTACAGGCTGAACGAGATGCACCTAGCAGAAGACGCTCCTTGATTATCCTAGCAGACGAATTTTTCAGCTGTTTAAAAAGAACGCTTTTAAATCCTTAATTAACAGTTTCTACCTAATTTTTACGATACTCAACGTCTACGGAATTCCCTTCGATCGCGAACAGGGCACTGAACTCTGATTTCACGAGCCTTCCGAAATCGATGAGGCTTTTCTAATCTGCCGGTTGCATCATGCTGTTCAGTCAAGGACTAAGGGAAATGAGCAAGGACCCGTGAAACCCAAAATTAAGTTAATAGGGAGCGTCAGGCTCTCGTTGATCAAAGAAAATCTACTAATCATTTTCTTTCTCATTTATCATTGTCTCCTGACGATGATCGGTTCTTCAATGGCTGCATGCATTACTCGTACCTGTAATCGTAATCAGTTCGATCAACGTATTTAACCAGGTTCTCATTAAGGACTCTATACGTTAGACGATCCTTAATAAACTAATGAACTTGTACTCGAGGAATTTTCCATG
Source organism: Calameuta idolon (assembly GCA_030142285.1). Lineage (NCBI taxonomy): Eukaryota > Metazoa > Arthropoda > Insecta > Hymenoptera > Cephidae > Calameuta > Calameuta idolon. Next base: position 57,642 of record JARQSV010000579.1, on the reverse strand, counting down.
CTTCTTTTTCTTTTCCTTCTTTTTATATTCTTACAGTCTCCCACGTCGTACGGCCCTGACGAGGACCAGACCCTGGTCGTTCTAGTCGTTAGTGTAGAAATGCTGCTGGTCGTAATGATCCTGCTGTCTTTTACCCAGATGAGAAAATATATCATCTAGAGCAAGAAGAAGAGAGATCAATCATCGAAACTCCAAAGTCTCGAATTTCAATGTTCAAAGAGAATCGTAGAATTTTTCCAGGATTTCACAAAAAAAAAGACTTCTTCGGCGTTTCCTTTGTGGCTGCGCGTACTTTGAATAATTATCTATAGTGAAATGGACTACGAATAATTGAATACTTAACCGATTTCGTAACAAGAGAGCGGATGCACCTGGACTCTTATTGAATTCCAGTCGAAGCTACGTTTCACAATATATTTCGAATGTTTGAAAAAGAAACCGTCCGAGGCACAGAGTCTTCGACTTTCCTGTTTGCTCTCTCAATTATGTACTTATTACGAGCAGCGTCTTTTCATTGCGTAGGCTGGATGGTAAGATCAAAACTTAGGGATACTTAGGAATTTCACAGTCTGTCGGCTGCGATGTTTCACCACTGGATGAATAACAATGCTACGCAACAATAGGAGATAACAAGGGTTATCGTATTCCTCGAGTCTAACCACGTAGAAGAAGGGCAGAAGCTTTGTCCGGCCACCCTGGACTCTGTTAGGTCTGGCAATAATATTTAATATACAGAATTTTCTTAGCCAGCATGTAATCCCGCTGTGTGATAATTTCTACAGGTTCACGGTCGTCCTTAGTCCTGATCGTCCTGATGTCCCTGACACGGCACGAGAAGGGATCGTTGTTTGGTCTTCTGCTGCAGCTGAATGTGTACTTAGTAGAAGAGCGGTTGGTTCCACCTTTGTACAAAGACGCTAGAAATTTTCTTATCTCTTCTCCGAGCGATAAGCTGATATAACAGGGTTACCCAAAATTTCTGTCTAAGTGAGGTTAGGATCCCACGAGTTGGTTGGCAAGCTCAGAAGTTTAGCAGTGTTTTTTAGCAAGTTCATGTTGCTTTTACACTCGTTTGAACCCGAGGATCCTGGCGCATCTGGCGTGTCTGGGGTTAAAGATCAGTGGATCATCTCGAAGACGAAGGATGTGTACGGATGATAATGGAGTGGCAAAGAAGCGATCGATAAAAATAGCTGGCATTTCAGTGCGCACTATTTACATGGAGGTTTATTTATAAGCTTCGATGAATGCAAGTCTTAAGTTGTGCAGTACCCTGAAGACGTTTTCATGACGTGGTTCGCGGCGTCTCTGAAGTCTAACGGGTGTGCGAGGCGAAAGTTTAAAATCAAGGAAATATAACTGAATTCCTAATCTTACTGTATTACAGACGTAAAGAGCAACGGGGAGAGCAGTGGACCGGTTAATGGAAACGTGGAAAATATTGTGGAAAAGGGAGAGGTCGAAGCCACAAAGGAAGGTGAGAAGGAAAAGGATAAAGATAAGGAGCCTGATAACGAGAAGGAATCTGAGGATGATAAGGATAAAGAGAAAGGTGAAACCAAAGATAAGGATGGCTCTAACGAGCAGGAAGTCGTCTTCATACAGGATATGGGATTTACTGTCAAGATTGTTAGTCCTGGCTCAGAGCCCTTTGACATTCAAGTCTCGAGTATGGAACTGGTTCAGGTAACGATGAATAGTATTATGCCACCTTTACTTTAAGTTCGTTACATCAATTTGAGTCTTCGGTGAGTCTAAACTGTGCTTGTATTCTCAACAGGAGATTCATCAACTCCTCATGGACCGTGAGGACACGTGTCACCGCACTTGCTTCTCCCTGCAACTGGACGGCAACACACTGGACAATTTTGCTGAGCTGAAGAACATCGAAGGTCTCAAGGAAGGCTCTGTGATTAAGGTTGTCGAAGAGCCATACACTATGCGAGAAGCACGTATACACGTGCGACACGTGAGGGATCTTTTGAAATCCGTCGACCCAGCCGACGCTTACAACGGAGTGGACTGCAGCAGCTTGTCCTTCCTCAACGTAGTGACCAATGGCGATATCCTGGAGAAGAAGAAGGCCAGGCCAGATTCCGTTGACTGTACTCCACCTGATTATATTATACCAGGATGCAAGGACAGACCCTTGTTGCCGTTGCAACCTCAGGCCAAGGAGCAAAAGTGTCCACCCTGTTTAAAAGTCCTTACCACTTCCGGATGGAATCCACCACCTGGCCATAGAAAGCTTCATGGAGACTTGATGTATCTCCACGTTATCACCTTGGAAGACAAGCAGTACAATCTGACGGCCTGCGCTCGTGGCTTCTTCGTTAATCAATCGTCCAAAGAAACTTTCAATCCCAAACCAGCCACACCGAGTCATTTGTGTCACAGTCTCATCGAGCTTCTGAATCAATTGAGTCCTGCTTTCAAAAGGGGATTCGCTGCCATGCAAAGACGTAGAACCCAGAGGCATCCCTTCGAACGCGTTGCTACGCCTTATCAGTTGTACGCCTGGAGTGCTCCGCAAACGGAACACACAATCGACGCCATACGTGCCGAAGACAGTGAGTTCATTGCGAACAGGATGGGTAAAGTTTATTGAAATTTTTTTTTAATATCTTTCCATTACTTTTTCGTTAGCTTTCTCATCGAAATTGGGATACGAGGAACATATTCCTGGACAGACCAGAGACTGGAACGAGGAGTTGCAGACTACCAGGGAGTTACCGCGAAAAAATTTACCTGAAAGATTACTCAGGGAACGTGCTATTTTTAAAGTAAGTTTCAACAAAGGAAAGTCTCTTTGTTTAATTATTGTGGGTAATTAATAATTTTTTTCTTATACAGGTTCACAGTGATTTCGTAGCTGCGGCTACTCGAGGCGCAGTTGCTGTTATAGACGGCAACGTTATGGCTATAAATCCAGGGGAGGAAGCCAAGATGCAAATGTTCATTTGGAATAATATTTTCTTCTCTTTGGGATTCGACGTTCGCGATCATTACAAGGAGCTCGGTGGTGATGCAGCAGCTTTTGTAGCACCTCGCAATGACCTCCAGGGTGTACGAGTTTACGCTGCTGTAGATCTCCCGGGTTTGTACACCCTGGGCACTGTGGTTATCGATTACAGGTATGATCATTGATAAGACATAAAATTGCATCGAACCAGAATAAACATGTGGAATCAAAAATATCTTTCAGGGGCTATCGAGTGACTGCGCAGTCTATTATTCCTGGAATCTTAGAGAGGGAACAAGAGCAGTCAGTGGTTTATGGCTCTATTGATTTTGGCAAGACTGTCCTGACCCATCCCAAGTATCTTGAATTGGTAAGTAATCAATAATATTTATCCAGTATTTTTTAAAAATGAAATTCAGACTCATTAAATATATTTCGATCAGCTCAACAAAGCAGGAACTCAGCTCAAAATTCTTCCTCACAAAGTGATAAACGATGCCGGAGAGGAAGTGGAATTGTGCAGTAGCGTCGAGTGCAAAGGAATCATTGGTAATGATTCGCGGCATTACGTGTTAGATTTATTGAGAACATTTCCACCGGATGTTAATTTCCTGAAACGTAAGTCTTTCGTGCAAGAGTCACGCGTCCTGACCCCAAGGTGAATAAGACGTGAATTCAATTGAATCTTGAATCTTCAGTGGAAGGCGTAGAGCTGAGTAAAGAAGCAAGAGCACTGGGCTTCCCCGTGGAGCACAAGCACAGATTGGCGTGTCTACGTCAGGAGTTGATAGACTCCTTCATCGAATCCAGATACGTGCAATTTATAAAGCATGCCGCAGTTCATCTTCAACAAGTGACATCCGCCAGGCGAACTCAGAAGGACAAAGAATCCTGTCCGAAGGAAGAGAAGAAGGAAGAGACAAGCTTAGCCGTAGTCGACAGCAACAAGGAGGATTCGGCACAGTCCAGCATAGAAGCGGACGAAGTCAAGAAAATTGTCGAGAGCATCACAGATTCCATAACCGGCGGAAAGCAAGAACGTCAGTATCCCTAGAGGAAGTCATTCTTCACTCCTTCCTTCCTTCTTTTTCTCTAAAGAAATCCCTGAACCGACGAGCCTAATGTATTGCCATGTTTGTTGTTCCTGTCAGTGGAGGAAAGCACCAAGGAAATTGTGCGCAAAGCAGCAGCCGCGGTGGGCAGCCTGTGCGAGGCAGAATTTGACGTCAGGTTTAATCCAGACGTTTATTCACCTGGTGTTCGACATCCTGACCCTAATGGAAATGCACTCAGGAAGCAGCGTCAACTGGTAAAGGATGCTGCCGACTTCTTGCTCACCGTACAGTTACCGACTTTTGTAAGTAATCTTTTCCATCGGTAGTTCACCGATCAGGTCAAGATTTATTTTACTCGGATAAAATTCAGATTCGCGAATGCCTGGACCACACGGCAGCTGCCATGGACGGGAGTACCTTGGTCGAAGCTTTGCACGGTAGAGGCATAAACATAAGGTATCTTGGAAAATTAGCCGCCATGTTGGCTGCGGTTCCTCAACTTCAGTATCTCAATTGCATTGCCGTGTCGGAATTGATTCTTCGGTCTGCCAAACACGTCTTCACCTCCTACATGCAGGTCAGCGATAGTCTCAGGTGTTGAGAAATGTTTTAATTATCAAAAATAAAAGCATACTTATTTCTAATTGATTTTTAGGGCACCGAACTAATGAGTCTGTCTGCAGCCGTAAGTCACTTTCTTAATTGTCTCTTCTCATCCGCTCAACTCAGCCATCCGCAACAAAACGTCGAAGAGGTAAATTGAAATCCGTGCGACAATTATTCGCGTGTAAAAAATTCATTCGTACGTCTAATCAATTCCGTGGTCAGTTGCAAAGTAAAACTGCGAAACGTCGCAACAAGAGGAAGGGCAGGAACAACGGGCCCCAACAGTCGGACGTCGAATGGGCCTCACTGAGTCCCAAGGGACTCTGGCAGCAAATAAAGTCCGACCTGAAGAGTTACTACGATTGGGAACCTCCCACTCCGGAATCGCTTGACACGACCATCGAGCATTATCGACTTCAGAAGATTTCGCTTCTTCGTAGTTTCTGCATAAAAACCGGAATACAGATACTGTTGCGCGAATACAATTTCGAGAACAAAAATCGCGCCACCTTCTTCGAGGAGGACATTCTCAATATCTTTCCGGTCGTTAAACATATCAATCCTAGGGTTTGTATTTTAATCACTGTCTCTAATTTTTTGTCTCTATCGATAATCCACGTTCAATGAATCTCTGTTTTATCGACAGGCAAGCGACGCTTACAATTTCTATACCACCGGTCAGGGCAAGATACAGCAAGGATATTTGAAAGATGGTTACGAGCTGATAAGCGAGGCTCTAAATTTATTGAACAACGTATACGGCGCTATGCATCCGGAAATTGCACAGTGTCTGAGAATGCTCGCCAGATTGAATTACATAATGGGCGATCACGCAGAAGCTCTGGCTACCCAACAGAAAGCAGTACTTATGTCGGAACGCGTTAACGGGATAGATCATCCTTATACTATAACCGAATACGTAAGGACTATTAAGAATTTCTGTATTGAGTCAGGTATTAAAATCTTCTTACATGCTTCTACAAT
>JARQSV010000579.1:6645-42061 GCA_030142285.1 Calameuta idolon | reverse complement strand
TGATTTTATTACGCAATTTTATAACAGTTGTAATTAAAATATAAAGTAATGACAATTATAAAGTACAGCGCATTCGAGATCGCGCATTGTTGTTCATGTTATTTGATGTTTTAGTTATAATCATATGGCGCTGCTATCGTAAAAAAATGTGATTCAAGCTGATGCGTATAAGTTGCTTCAAACTGCTTCAAAGTCTCGCGTGTGTTGGCATTGAAATTATGTGACGGTCATATTAAAAAAATATAAGATTTAGAGTTTTATAAAAAGCAGTTTCTTTAAAAAGAAAAAAACGATTGTGTTTTATATTACGGTCTCTTTCATTCGCATAATTAGCTTTTCAATTTGTGGCGACGTCGGTGCTAAGTATATACGTGTGTTTGTTCTTGAAAAGAAAAGGCGGGAACCGATAATTCCGTTGTCGAAAGAGAGTTTTGATGTGGTTTTCATTTATTTAAAATAAAAGAACAAACAATCTCTTCTTACATACTTGACAGTACGCGCACAGCGTTGCTTTTTATTTTTTATATATTAACGTATTTGAATATTGTAGTTATTTAATAATGTGAACGAAGCGCATTTTACTTTAGCGAGGTTATGTTTTGTATGTCATTAATTTTTATAAGTAAATCAAAGTGAATATGGATCTTCCCGCAACCCAAGTCCTCGATTGTGCATCAGATGATTTTCTGAATGAGCAGGTGAATATTGCTATACTTTACTTATATATAGAGGTGCATCAGAAATTTTATCATTTGTCTGTAACAGGTCGGAGTTCTATCTGTTGGATCAACTAATTATCCAGTGTTTTTGGGTGTCAATAAAATTGGACGACATCCAGGATGTCACATTGTTATCAACCATAATGTGAGTAATATTATTAGTTTCAATATATATTATTATTTGGGAATTAGTTTGTCTTTGCTGACGAACCTTCTCTTGGAAAATCTAACAGCTATACATCGATACTACATATACAGCATCGATGGAGCCATATTTTTATCAATCTTGTCATTTATTCTTGAATGAGAATTATTAAAATACTTGATTAGTAATATGTTTATTAATTTTCTGATTAATTAAACACTACTAAGTATCAAGAAATGTATCTTCGTTTATTTTACATTAATAATTGAGGACGACAAAACAGCTCTATGAAAAGAATAATGTTTTACTCAAGGATTTTCGGATGTAACTTTCATGCATATCGATGAATCGAAATCTTTAAAATTCATCTTTCCCGGTCCAACGCTTCAGTCTATTCTCATCAAAGTCTATGGTTCTCCAGAAATTCTTTTCTCCCAAATTGGAATTTGATTCCATATAGATTCTATCAGGTGATGCAATGTGAAGGTAGTACAGATCCTTCTTGGATGAATCCAGTCGATGCCATTCTATTCCAATATCAGGTACTCTGAAATACATTGGGTATTTCGGTTAAATTGTTCCTACAGGTTCAACAAAATGTACTTACTTTTTCATGGCATACGAAACCCAAATACTAATTAATTTCTTTTGCATTAGACTTTCCACTGCAGTAAATTCATTTTTGTACCATATATCCAAAATATATCTAACATCATCAGCGTGGCTCACACCTATGAAAGATACAAATGAAATACATGCTAAAAATACACATAAATGTTTTTCTCTTACCAAAGTCTTCCTTGGTACCACTTAACCATTGGCTTGTACTCGAAGCTCCTTTGTACGAGAAATAATAAAACCAAACTGGACTCTCATTGACATTCGCCTGAACTCTAGCAGCTTTCTCTGCATCCACAACAAAGAGTCGATCACCCACCATTTGTATCAGCGATTTTACACTTAATTTGTCTATTAATTTTGATCCAAAATAATGTTCCTTAATCTTTCTCGCAATTTCTATATGCTTCTCCTTTGGTACTGTGTAGTTGAAGTCCAGAAGATGCGGCGCAATTGCTTCCCAGTTATCATCCAATTCCTTTAGAAGCTGCTGGTTCCCAGCAAACTCTATAATTGAACAAGGATAAATAGAAGTCTTAATTACAAGATCATCAGCAGTCATTTTTACCAGCAACGGGATATAGTCCTTCCTCGCTCACAACTCCTGTAATCCAAGGAACATCCTGTACAGCACCACTGTTAATCACTTCTATGGGAGAACGATTGATAAATGGTGCATCACCAGCTTTCTCAACTACTGGACCGAAAGGACTGAAGGGATTGTAAAGCCAAGGCTGGAAAAAAGGCATTACTTTTTATTCTCATCAAGACATCCTGATAGATATATCCAGTTTTACCATGAAATCCCCAACAGCCTGCACCAAGGCTTTGCCAGGACGATATTTGAGACAGCGAACCATTTCTTTGCTGTTGTCCGTAGGACATCCCATAAGTGAACCCAGCTTCTTTGCCTTTTCCAAAGAATTCTCAGTCTGGGTCCAGCAGTTCAGCGCAGTACCACTCATAGATATTCCATCTGCAAGATATAGAATAGTTACACGTTCCAAAGTCATCAAAAGAGTTATTTTATCTTCATATGCTTGCAGTACTTTGGAAGAGGCCAGCACTCAATGGCGATAGATAATGATAATGCACACTGGCACCACCAGCACTCAATCCAACCAAGGTCACCTTTTTGGAATCTCCACCAAAAGATTCAATATTCTCAGAAACCCATCTCAGTGCCATACTCTGATCCTTCAGGCCCATGTTGCCAGGAACCACATCGTCCTCGGTGCTCAGGAAACCTGCAGCACAATTCTTTTTCTTATATCCTCAATACCGATGGGGTTCTAACAAACACCAATTTTCACCAGCACCTACCGAGCGGTCCCAAACGATAATTGATAGTCACTAGTATAACATCACTATCCATCAGATACTTAGGATTGTAAATCATGCCAGTACCAAACTGAAAGGCACCGCCATGAATCCAAAAGAATACAGGAATCAGTTCATCCTTATTATCTCGGACTGGCGCATAGACATTCAAATAAAGACAGTCTTCTGCACCCTCGACGCGATCCTGAGGATTTTCAGGTACATGAGCGTACTGAAGGCAAGGAGATCCAAATTTCGTAGCTTGCAGTTCCCCGGGCCAAGCCGTTATCTCTTCTGGAGGCTGTAAGATAACAATTGTACCTATCCTCCTTAAACGGAGTACTCAGTTGCAAATAACACCCAATTAATTAATAATAATATAACCCAATTAATTAACTACAATATAACCCAATTATAAAAATAATTAATGTTCCAGCTTACCTTGAACCTGAGTTTCCCAACCGGTGGAATTGCATAAGGAATTCCTTCGTAGGCCTCATACTGTCTACCTTCGTGAGACAACTTGTAGTATCCTTTGATTCCTCCCAGAGGTGTCTTTACTCTCGGTTCCACGTCGTCCGCATAGCCAGAGCTCAGGACGCTCAAAAGTATCAGGACGATCAGCTTCATATTACGTTGCTTGTCCAATGCACATCCGATTAACGTAACTTCCCTACAATAACTAACCCCACAGGTTCTCCTTGACTCTTGATATCTCGCGCTATGTTTCTCCTTGGCTCATTACTGCGCAAGCATAATTTTTAATATTAAAAAAAACATTCTGATAACACTTTTCTTTAATCAAAACAACATGATTATCCACCGAAATTTCTCATTCCTTCCACGCGTTAATATTTGAAGATTATCTCAGACCATGCATGTGTGACAATGAGTCCCTCCCCAAAAATAGGGGGCTATTGTCTTTGTGCCACACAAATATCTATTAGTTTAAATAATTAGCCACCGCTAATTGTTTATTCACAAGATTACTCTTGGGCTAGAGTGAATATTGAGATTAACTGACCCTGATAATAATCCATCAGATATTTTTGACCTTACACGTTTCTTCAGAGTGACTAAAAATAGGCCGGTACGATACAAGCCAGATAAACTGTTTACTACATTTAAATAGAGTTCGTTAGAGCTCTATCAAACTCCAGGAGATAAACTTTAATAATGTCGCATGTGAAAACAATCTCTTTTCTTTGAATTACAGACTGTGTCCAAGGAACATGCTGAGATCGAGGCAGGCAAAGGAAACAACACATTCATATGCGACCTGAGATCAGCCAACAGGACTGTAATAAACAATGTAAATAACTTCTGCAATTCTTCACAAGTATATCCTAAAGTCACTGTCCGCTGACACATAGACTCTTAAGTATTACTTCACTGCGTAACATGCTGCAATTCCAAGACAGTTACTCAGCGATAAGCTAAATTGCATGATTTAATCTTAATACATTTTATTGTAAGATTAACAAGTCCAATTTAACTCTACTTGAGACATTTTAGTTATTTTAAATTATGATTTTTCTCTTGACAGAGGTGCCTTCGACCTGGTCTCTTCTATCAGCTGAACGATGGAAACGTTATCACTATGGGTCAAATAAAAGCCACTTACAAGGTGCTGGATGACAATGATGACGTGTTGGTGGAGAATTCTATAATACCAGTAACACCGTTTGGAAAAGCTAAAAATAAGCAGAAGAATGTAATTCCTGGTACACCTGATTCTTCATTGGTGAGTTTAAGAGGGGCAGGAAGGGTTCGTTTGAATTACTTGGTGTTCTTAAATACGAGGATACTGGTCTGATTGTGTATTTGTGTAGAATAACTCGTCCACGTGCGAAAGTGAGAATTCCGTTATCGCTGGAACTCAGCGCGACAAATCAAATGTCTTTCGACTACCTTCGTTGCCTGCGCAACCTGTCTCCAAAAGGAATAAGGCTAACGTGTCTGCCGATGCTGTGGAAACGGTCACTGGCATGTCGCTGGATGAAAATGATCCGGTGACGGATGGGGGGCGACCTTCGACTTCTGAAAATGAAAAGGAAGAGGAGAGTATTTTTGACAAGGAAACGGAAAGTTATTCCCAGGCACATGGAAACGAATCGCAGCCAGCGTTCGATATCCATGAGGCTGAGACGCAGACATTTGTGCTGGATGGGACAAAGGATGTAAAGGATGGAAAGGCAAGTCAGGAGAAGATCGTAGAGGACATTGCCAAGTCGAAGAGTCAGGAGGAGACGTTGAATCCTTCACAGGATTCAAGTTCGTCCGCACAGAATTTTTTGAACGTCTCTTTGCCCTCCAGCCCGGTTAATATTTACGTCGGCGAAAACGACGGACGCTCCGATACCGAAGGCAGCTTCATCTTGATAAGGGCCGATGACTTTGACGAAGAATTCGAGGAGAACAACGAAAGCCACTCGAAGAGACAGTCCGACGAGTCGTTCGTTCGCGATGGAAATTACGCAGACAAAAGCGACGCTAAGGCCTCGTTCACAATTAATTCTAATGCCAATATTGAGTCTAATAATTGTTTAAATGCGGATATACACGATGCGCCGACTCAGTGCATCCAGAATGAAAAAACAAATGTAACAGAGACGACGACGCACGACGACTGTGAAACCGACGAGGAGGGAATTTTTCAAGATTATTTACCTCGAAAGAAATCGAGGAGTCCAGAGAAATACGAGTCTAAGGACGATTCGGAAACAGACGAGGAGAGACTCTTTGAAGAATTCGTCCGGAAGGACGAAGAAAAAGAGAATTCAGAGGCGAAGGAATCGAAGAATTCGAGCATTGAGAAATCTAGTGACGATGACGATATATTCGACGCTCTCACTCAGAAATATAATACTAAAGATAAGAAGGCGATTAAGGAAAGAGATAAATTGTCAAATCAAGCAGGTAGCACGGATCCTCCGGTCGTCCTCGAAGAAGACGTTGATTTTTTCACAGCGCCAACGCAAATTCCTCCTGAGGATGATCAGCAGGTAAACATAGAGTCACAGCCTACCCAAATTCTGAAAGTCAATGACGTGGAACCCAGGGGGAAAGCGTCAAATCTGTTCAGCGAAGGCACCGAGCAGAATAACATAGATTACGAAATGGCGCCGACTCAAAGGATCGATGACGTCGCCGTGACGTCATCTAAAGCAGCATCCACAAAGCAGACGAGTCCGTCGCGCAGAAAAACGTACAGAAGGATCAAAAAGCCTGTGGCGGATTCCGAGGACGTCGAGGAAACTTTGAAGGACAATGTCGAGACTAACCTTAAAAGTATGTTTAACGAATCGAGCAATAAGGACGAGGCAACGGAGCATTCTCAAATTTCGTCGCGGACACTTCGTAACGTACTGGAGTCTAACCCGAAGAGTGCCATTGAAAACTCATCGTCCGGGTTTGATGCCGAGATGAGAAACGGAGGTTCACTGCGTCGCAAAAGAGACACGTCGGGCACGAGTGACAGTGTCGAGGCTAATCTTAAGAATATACTTAGCGAACCGAGTAACAATAATATGAAGGAGCATTCTCAATTGTCATCGCAGACGCTACTGAACGTGCTGGAGTCGACCCAGGAAGCGGCTATCGAAAAGTCGCCCAGAGCTGATCCTGAGACGAAGACTAAAAGATTATCGCGCAAGAAGCTAGAGACGCCGGATAACGAACCAGGTCGGAAGGAAACCGAAGAAGCCAAGGATGATCCGACCGAGGCAAATTTAAATGAGGAAACTTCGAGAAGCCGACGGTCGGGTACGAAAAGCTGGGGCGAAACGACGCCCGAAGGATCGACGTCCTGGATGAACGATGAGGTAGATATTTTGGCTGAATTTCCACCCGTCAATATTTCAGGCACCTTGTCGAATCCCGTTGCTTTATCAAAATCCAATAATTTTTTTAAGAACGCTAAGAAGTCCGGTCGACGAGCTGCTGCGAAAACTAAGAGGAATAACCGGAAACTGGATAAGTCCATTGGAAAAAGAGACTCTCCTTGTTCCAGCATGAACAGAGACGAGGGTGAACCGTATCGTATCGTTAAGTATTCCCTAGGAGGATCATCCTCGAGGCAGTCATTGTCTTCCGTGGACCTAGACACTGAGACACCTGGTGGCAGTAAACGAAAGTCATCGGCTAAAGTCATCGCAGAACTTTCCGACGACGAAATGGAGTTCGAGGAGATAAGGAACATAGCAGAGAGAATGTTGGCCGTGAAGTCTGTTTACGGTTCCGGTAATGCGGTACCGATTAAGAAAGGGACAGCAGCATCCGTCAGGAGATCCGATACAGTGTTGCATAACAGATTGCCTGGACATTCTTCTTTACCTACGGAACGTCAAAGTTGTCCCTTATCAGTCAGTGTTGTAGGCGATGATATGAAAAATTCAACGTGCAATAAATTGGATGATGAGCGACCGTCTGTTTTTCAGGTCGAGAAGGAAGCTCCGTTGAGAACGATCGTTAAAGCGCAGGAGAGAAATTCGCGGGCGAAAAAGCGCACGAAGACTTTCGACGAAAATGTAAGTTCCAGCCCGAATAGCGAAAAGTCACTGGTAAAAGGGAAGCAGTTAAAAATTTTAATAAACAGAGTAGATGACGATACAAAATGGAATTGTTCGTTTTTTATTAAGGATGAGCCTCGGGAGGTCCGGAGCGAATCAGGAAGAAAGTCGTCTCGGGTCGAGAGACGGAAAGAAAATAAAAATATGAAAGTCAAGTTAATCGAATCCAAGAAGGAGGACGAGCCAGGATCAGAGTCTCAGGAGATCGACGAAATCATAACGAAGTGGTCCAGCACCGCAGGTATCAGTGCAAATGAGAAAGAGGAAACGAGTGGAAGAAAATGTCCCAGCAGGAAATCCAAGAGAAGCAACGTTACCGATGTAAAGAAAAAAGATGAGTCGACTAACGACGTCAAGAACTCTACTGACTCCGATGATTTGAGTCGCGAGGTCGTGTTTGAGAAGCCAACAAAAATTCCAAGGAGAACAAGAGCAACGAGAGGATCCTCAACAGTCTCCAAGAGTGCGACCGAGTCGCCAAAGTTAACCGAGAGCTTAACAATGTCGCAAACTCAACCAGCACGAACTCGACGTGGAAGATCAGCTACCGTTGAGAAACCTGTGGTTGATGAAAAATCACCAGGTGATAATGAGAAAGATGTTTCTGCTCTGCCAGATACTTTGGAAGAGTCTACGATAAGGACACCTAAGAAAGGAAGAGGCAGAGCAAGGAAGCGTAAGCTGGATGAAGTTGAAGTTGAGAATCTAGCAGATACAAGCATCGATACATCAACATCAAACATCTCAATGGCATCTGCCAACAAGAATAACTCATCGATATTGAGTCTGATGTCACCTTCTAAGAGGAGGCAGAGAATACTGTTTACAGGTGTCACGCAGAATGATTATCGCAAAGTAATACAAAAACTAGGTGAGGATAACTTGCTGAATATAGTTTTGAAAAGGTACTAATAAGAATATTAAAATTACAGGTGGGATGGTAACCGAAAGTCCATCTACTTGTACAGTACTTGTCACTGACAAGGTACGAAGGACATTCAAGTTTCTCTGTGCTATGGCCAGACCGGTTCCAATAGTGTCTGTCGAATGGCTGATTGAGAGTGAAAAATCTGGTCACTTCCTAGATATGGAAAATTTTATCCTGCACGATCATAGCGCTGAATTAAAATTCAAATTTGTTTTGCGAGAGAGTCTGGAGAGAGCTCAGGCTGAGAAACTTTTAAAAGATTACGACGTAGTGCTGACACCCAACGTGGCGCCACCGTCGATCGCAGAGCTCAAAGGTGAGTCATCAATCGTTATTTATACGAATAAAGGCCTTAAAACTCTTTCGTTATTACAGAGATATTAAAAAACTGTGGAGCAAGATCGCTCCTGAGGCCACCTACCACCTGGAACAAGAATACTATAGTAATATCCCGTGAAGAAGATCAAGCAAACGCCAAAAAGTTCCTTTCAAAGGCGCCAAAAAATGTTCCACTGGTATCTCCAGAATTCATTCTAACCGGTATCTTGAGGCACGAAGTGAATTTTGATGAGCATCGATTGACGCTACAGTAGTCATAATATACATTTTGTTACTGTCCGACGTTGTATAAAAGAGGTTATTAAATATTTCTAAATTGTAAATAAATAATTTTTTAAGAGCCAAAACGTTTATGCAGCGACTCTCTACGTGCAATGTTTACAAGGCACACAACGTGTACAAACGCCAGACAGGTGTCCGCCACTGTCGAGGCTGACCAAGTAGTGGGAGAGAATAAAAGGCCACGGCGTAGTTTCTTTATCCTCGTGGAGCCGCCAAGCGAAACGAATTCTACGTACAATATTGCACGTAATTCGCTGCACGAATTAACGCGACGTTACCCATTCGTATTATACACAATCTAGTTCCAAGAGAGCAGAACAATGACTCGGAGCAAAAAAGCCATAACAGATTGGAATTGTAACAAACTATCGCAATTACTTAAAAAAAAGAAAAGGTAAAAGGATAAAGAGATAATGACTGCAAGTATTCTTTATTGCATTTTCCTCTGCTTCAACATACAGACTTTATCATTGATAATATGAGAGCGAGATAAGAATCACAATTCGCTCAGGTGGAAAAAAAAAACTTAAAAAAAAAAGTAATCCTAACGACTCTAAGATTTATTAATAATCGATCATTCTACCGAGACATCGATTATTTAAACTTACGCCTAGAAGTCAGGAAACAGGCGGCTCGTCAATAACCGCCTTGATAAACTCAATTTTTTTTTTTTTTTTTGGGTTAATCCTATATATATATGTATATGTTTAAGGCGATCTCTAGCGCTGTGACATCGATGATGATGCAATATATAATGTAAATGACTTAAATGACTAAGTGTGGCTATTTAGAACGAAGACACAAAGACTCCATGATCGCTGACTGGGTGAGATTGCCAATAGTTACGTTGTAGAGACTATCGACCTCCTAAATAAGCTCATAGGGAAAACACAGGAGGTCCACGAATCGTCCCTTCTACCAGTGGTTGAGGAACGTGGAATCTTCGAGATCTGAAATAAGATATCAGCAATATAAATAAAAGATTTAATTATGCCACCATGATCGTTAGCTCGTAAATTGTCAATTTCTTTGTTCGCGTACAAGAGATCGTCTTGTACTGCGTCTTTTCTGACAAATCACAAACAACGTTGATAAAGAGCAAGGAAGCAGCGATAAGAAGGCATTAGGATTTCATCGATAAACATACCTGCGCTCTAAGCCTTGTCCTTGGCGACTTGTCTCTTGTTGTGCTCAGAATTCATGAGCTTGGTCAAGATCTTTCTGGAATGGCCGCTGGGATCGAAGTGATTCGTATGAAAAACAGCTTCACGTTTGCTACGCTGTTTACCGCCGTGTCCGGTAAAGATGTGCTTGTCGTAGTCGTAGTTGAAGTGCTCGTACTCGTCGTAATTTTGCTCCGACATTGTTCACTCGGTGAATTTAACGAATTATTCGTGAAAAAAAAGACTATCGCAGATAGACTGCAAAGATACTCTCGGTAACGTTTGTCCGCTCGCTTTCACGGTTTCCTCGATACTGCGTTGTTCGTCCCATTGCCGCTCCTTTTTTATATCTTCTCGTCGTTCGCGCATGCGCACCGACCAGCCTTGCTTACGGTGTACGTTCGCATTACGTTTCTTCCACCATTTTCTCTTAGCATTGCTCGAATCGTATACGGATTACAATGCGACGAAAAGAAACAGTGGCTTTTATCCACGTGGATTCACTGGACAGCGTACAATGGTGTTTATCGATCTTGGATATAAACTCTAATTCAATTGTCTTCGCGTAATTTTCATTGGAATGCCAATCGTCGGGCTTTTGTTTTTCAATGATTTTTCATGACAAGGGACGCCGGTATGTTTGGCAACATTATTAAAAAGATAATAGTGGGGACGCGCATGCGCAATGGAGACTCTGCTAATCTTTTCCGACGTCTCTGAAAATGTGCTGAAGACCGGTAATACATGCATACACACGTATAAGGCTTGTTGTTTTCTTCATTTTAAATGACGACTGACTGGTACGGGACATGGTGTGACACGTTCAAGGCGCGAGAGGAAATGGTGGGGATTCTGTGAGGCTCGGTATCTATCGATAGTTTCTATCCGCTATCATTTTGAGTGGAATTAAAATTGTACATAAAGATACGTAGTTCTAGGAAATTAAAAATTCCAGAACGACCTCCTTTCTATTTTAACCCTATCTGGTCTAGGAGACTGTTTACGTGTATCTTGTATCGTTCTTTTCTAGAAATTAAAAATGAACTCTTAACGAAACGTCGCACGAACGTATTGAGAATCGCTGACGTGGTAAAATGTAAACTTCATTCCTTTTTCAGCCTTCGTAAAGTCAATATGTCAAGCTCTGTTTCTGGCTTGAAGAAGCTAAAATTTTTTCGAAGCCTCGCAACCTTGACGATATCGCATGACATATCGGATAGTTAAAACTATCGGAATATTAAATGCGTACTGGAAAGTATAGAATACTCTGGAGTATCGAATATTCCACATGATTCTTCCGTCGGCCATTGCACGATCATGCGCAGTTATACAAGAACGATTAACATAGATTGTGAAATTTCTTCCCGTACTTATTTTTCATACGGTTGATTTAATTCCACGTGTCATAACAGACATAAAGAATTCTAAAACAAAATTTGAATTTACCCAAGAATCCATAATGATATCCATAGACAAAGTTCAAAGCCTCGTTATGCCCTAAAACAGTAACAATTCCTAACTGCTTTTTTTTTCTCAGATACTCAACGAGAAAGCAAGACACAAAATAGCGTGTAAAACACGTAGAATAAATTTTGAAAACGACCTACGAAAATAAAACAAGACTGACGTCCAGATCATCGGACCTCCGCATCCTATCAGCGTCAAGAATTTCCTGTCCCCGCATTCAAATTCAAAGCAAAGATGCACCAGTGTGTCTCCAAGGTAACCATAAATTTAATTACGTTGTCGTTTCGTATTAATAACCGTTTGAGATACGTACAGTAGATACAAAAAGTATTTTCACGTCCCATTTCGTGCAACTATTTAAAACTGACAAAGTCAGTTTGATCATCTTGTAATTAAATTATCCCATCCTCCCAGCCCCCTTTCCTTGAACGAATGGCATATGTATATTTATACCTCCGAGTACAGTAACATCAAAAACGTTTCGTGCCAAGACTGTACCATAGAATTATGTGTCCGTACTCATTGTGCACGAAGCCAGTCTGTCGAGTCTTGGAAATTATTCTTTTTTGTTCCTGCATCTTGTAAATGTATCCCGTTAGTATTTCAAAGCATGCATGTCTTTGTGCAGCAAGTATTCCAGGTTTGTCTTACCAACACCATTGTGTGCTGGCCTG
This sequence comes from Calameuta idolon, assembly GCA_030142285.1. NCBI lineage: Eukaryota > Metazoa > Arthropoda > Insecta > Hymenoptera > Cephidae > Calameuta > Calameuta idolon. Next base: position 29,835 of record JARQSV010000579.1, on the reverse strand, counting down.
AAGGAGTGTATAGCTTTCGTGCACAACAGCCTTTAGTATGGCATTGTAAAAGTATTTACCCCGAGTTCTATACTATGCAGTTTACTTGCATCCTTTCGTCAGTGAGTTTCTCAGATCTCGAGCTGCTCCGCCATAGTTGATATTTAGCTTCAGGCGAGGAATAATCCTCGATCGTGTTTATCTGACTTGAATCGTATCTGCGTCAACTGCACGATAACGCAAGTATTATTTATTATGATTCCTCTTGAATAACCTAACACGAAAACTGCGTAAAACTTTGATAAATAGTGAATTTATGGAACGCGATATTGCATGTATTTTTACAATCTCATTTTCATGCGAACGAAATGCTGACGCCTGGTGAAACTTATCGTTATTCCCACACTTTTAAATGCAGCGATGCGACGTTTAGCGAAAACAAAGAAACTACGAACGGACGAGAAAATTGAATTTGATTTAAAACTCGAATAAAATCTTGTGCTCTACCCGCCTACCTTTACGGGTATAACCTAAAAAATCTATATATAAAATTTCATTGCGCTTATCAAATGTTTGAATTAACGTTTCCTACTTGTTTGAAAAGTATTGATAAACCTGTAGTAATTGATTGTGAAAATAATAAATGACTCACTGGATGGTTCAGAGTATGGCCACGCAATGAAAATCAATATTTATCACTCTATAATTACTCAGCACGTGTCAGATATGAATTCTATATTTCATAGGAAAATTATACAATGTCGTATCACCTGCTTGGCGTTGATAGCTTGAAATTATCTAATCGAGTATGAGAATTTGGTGCGTTGGGTCTTCGACGTCTGGTGAAAATTCAAAACATCTTTTTTGACAAGAATATTTAGAAGAAGAAAATACATGGAGGCTCGTAGGAAGTTTATCCTCAGTCGATGCCGTAAACGTCACCACCTTTTCTGAAATCGGCATTTGCATAAACAGTGCCATTCTGTTGAACGAGCACGCAGACGACGCTACCACGATTTCTATATCGAGTAGTTTGATGACCCAGTTTCTGGAGACCATCGATCACCTGCGCTGGCACACCGAACTCATAAATGATCTTCATGGGGAACAGCTGATGATGAATCCTGGGTGCATCGACAGCCTGCTTGATCGTATCGTTCATCCAGAGATGTCTGGCTATGGTCTGAGAAGTATAAATAAAAGAAAATAAAAATATTGGTAAAATAGAAGGACGAAGGTAAATATCGTAACGGAATCTTGAAAATTACTTACATAGGCTAGGGCAGTAGTAATTTTGGTACCACCGGCAGCACCGATTACCATCCTAACCTCACCGTTATTCTCGACCAGGATAGTTGGCGCCATCGACGACAGAGGTCGCTTTCCAGGTTGAATATAATTATTTGGACTTGGCGGTAAACCGAAGTAACTGTAGCGAGATGGAATACCGAAGTCGTCCATTCCACTGTTCAGGAGGATCCCCGTTCTCTGGCTGACGACTCCACTGCCGAAGCTTCGTTAAGAAATTAATTAATTAATTTAATTCGTCGCACGGATTACTTTACGTCTTCTAAGAATATAATTACTAGATATTTATTGTACTGGTGACGGAAACAGCATCGCCGTTTGGTGCCAAGACGGATATGTGTGCTGTTCCGTGATCCCCAAAATCGCCAACTGTGGAGGCGCCGTAATGATCAGGATCGTTCCAGGTTCTGTCGTCACTTATTTTCTCCCTGACGGACCTTGCGTAGTCCCTCGACGTCAAGTTCCCGAGTATCTAAGGAACGAAGAGTCAAGATACGATTAATATATTTACTGGACGAAATCGAACGAAGAAATTTATTGGATCGAAACGCACGTCCGTCAGGTTGACGAAGTCTTTATCGCCCAGGCTGTTCCTGAAGGCGTAGGCGTATTTGAATGTCTCTATCATTCGATGATAAGTCGTGACGGTACTGTTGACATCAGCCAGGCTGCCAGCTGAGAAATTGAATTCGTCCAAAACGTTCAGGGCGAATGCGAGCAAAGCTCCACTGCCCGGTAGACCCGCAGTGAAGACTTGTTCTCCGTTTGACAATTTCGTTTCAACCGGATCCTCCCACTTTGCTCTAAAGTTCAAGTCAAGTTAGGTTAGGCTAGGTTCAATTGGTTCGTTAGGTCAATTTTAATTTTTCCTAATCACCTGTAATCATGCAAATCTTTCACAGTGATGATACCACCGCGTTGCTTCAGGTCCTCGACCAATTCCTCACCCAAAGTTCCATTGTACAGTTCTGCTGCAGTCTTATTTGCTATTGTTTTCATGGTCTTACAAAGTTCCTCGGGTCTTATCACGGAGTGTACTTTTTTGAACTCATTGGTCTCTGGATCCACGAACCATTTTCTAAAAAAACCAAAAAAAATGTCAGCTATGAATTTTTTGGATATTTTATTAAATATAATCCGTCGTTATACTCACTTCAGTGTGGGATCTTTATGGATGCTATTTTTATTAGCTAATAATCCATCGTACTGAACCTGAGTCAGATTGTATCCATTTTCGCAAAGTTCAATGCTCGGCTGAAAAATGTCGGACCATGGTAACCTGCCGAATCTTTTGTGCGCTTCCCAGTATCCTGCCAGTTCACCAGGAACGCTACTGGCCAGAGCACCTGAAAGGAGCTTCTGTACGAAAAGTCTATTCACTTTTTTATTTTTCTTCTTAATTAATAATTAACCAATCGCTACCGAAAATTTGATCTTACCGATTTTCGAAGCATCCTTGTCTTCCTTCTCGTACATATCGGTACTGGCAGCCAGAGGCGCAGAATCCCTGGCATTAAGAACAAAGGCCTTCCGCGATGCACGATCATAAATCGTCATGAGGAATCCGCCTCCAAATCCCATGCTTTGCATATTAATTAAACCATTGCAAATCATGGCGGCCAACGTAGCATCCACGGCCGATCCATTTTGATCGAGTATCGATCTGAAGGAATAAAATCAGAATAAATTCACGATCTGGGACGTCACCCAGGATGCATACGTACTTGCCGATAAGAGCACAAGGAGCACCGTCGGCACAGACTGCCCCTTTCTTGAACTGTCTCAAGTGGCTCCAGGATGGCGGCGGAGGCTCCAGGGGATCAGGTGGAACCAGAGAATCGGGCCCGGAAGTCTCTCGAAGACTGGAACTGCTCCCACTGAGAGTGACGCCTAGGATCGTCGCAAGGATCAATAGAGCGGCGACCATCATAACCAGAATGACAATTCTCTTTCGAACCTGCCGCCTAAAACGTCATCGTTCGTCCTATGCAATTTTCAGAAGCACTGCTGACATACCTAAGCAAGGTCTTGACTGACTGACTGACTGTCGATCACCGACTACAAGCTAGGACTACCGAGAACGGAGTATCGAGATCGTCAGATCGTTCCTAGTTAAGCTCACTTTTCCATGGAAGCATCTTCGAAGGACGACATCCTGATCCTACCGCGCCTCCTGACCAGGTGCCAAAATCTCCAGGACTTACATCGCGACTCTGGCTTCGTCACCGGATAACGCAAGCAACAGCACTGTTTACCGCATGTGGAACTTTTCATGGAATTTTTTCTCATGCCCGAGGAAGACTCAATTTTTCTTCTGTGATATATATTGCTCCCGGGGATGACGTTGCTGCAACTCCAAGCTTCCATAACACGGCGGACCCTCCGCGAGGACTTTAACCAATTTACTCAAAGTTCCGGGTGTCCGTGACCTGGACCAATTTTCACAGTGCCTCATCCTGCCACCAGGTATCCAGCTCCATGGTCACGGGAAGTCTTTCCCACGAAGGAGAATCCTGCCCGGGGAATTTTCAAAGATTTTTCTGACAGGCCAACCACGAACCGAGTAACCCAGAGATCACGTTCAACCGAACCTTGTGTAAAATCGATTGGAGTGTGCGCAGTGCCTCCAGTGCCGTACATCGTAAAGAGCCTTCGAGGGGCACCCTCTTCGATGTGGTTGCCAACATTATTTAGCGAAATTTCATGAGACAGCGGAGTGTACCATTTTTTTTTTTTAAATCAAATAGTCAGTGCTCCCAGACATTTTTTCAGGCTTTAATTACCGTCGTTCCAAAAAGGTCAATGAAGAACGGGACAAAGGATCCTCAAAGGCTTCCTCTTCCGTTTCCTGCCACGGCATCGTTCCGCTCTTCCCGACTTCCGGTTTCGTTCATAAGAGCAGACTGAAATGGGCAATTTCAGCTAAACACAGGACAGTATGGCGCACTGTATTTACCACCTAATTTTCACGTCGTATATAGAAAACTACTGGATAAACAGACTGATAAGAATATTGATGACAAGATGTGTTCTGGAACTTACCCAGTCGCTACTGGCCACTGGCAAGAAGAGTGCTCAGTCGGTATATTGAAAGTTATAAATTGACTGTGAAGGGAGAGAACAATCACGTGTCGCTGTCAATTATCATCAACTAGCGTTTGTACAGGCAGAAAAATTATTAACTGTTGGAAGGTCACTGGATGCGATTGCGTTCCAACGATATTCAATCATAGATAAATACGCTGTATCACGTAGGATGCGCGAAACGGCATCTAAAGTACATGGTCATTGGAGAAGGTAAGATTTTTCCACGTTTCCTATGTCTGCCGCGAGTGCGAGAGAGACAGACTTACGCGTGTTACCACGCGCTAGACAAAGACATACCGACTGCTACGCAGAATCGTAACCGGGTGCCCTTCTTGGAAAACTGGCCACGATTGAACGTACAATTTCGAAAATCCGTAAACGTCAAACTACTCTATTTACCCGTAAAACGCTATTAAATATCAGTTTAATAAAGGTACTCTGTTCCAGTTCTGCCAACGCGACCAACGTATTCGTAAATTAGGCTTACCTTGCGTGATGATTTCTCTCGAAGTCGAATTCGTATGGCATTTTCCGTTGAGTCCAGACGCCGTTTCGACTGTAGAAAAGATAAAACTGCTGCTAAATTACTGATCGAAACACCTGTGTATACTTCACGAGATATTCAGTTGCTGTTCAGGAATATTTATTATATAAATTCCTGTGCCTCGTCGATCTGCTTGACACGTGTTTCAGCGATGTTTCTCTAAGAGGAGTCACAATCTTTTCTACCGTATAGGTTACGATCGGCCGTACGTGCCCACCAGTACTACGCGCGCTGCTTATAACCTGCTGACGAATGTTGTTTTGGCAGGACTGGGTAGGACACGCCGCGAGTCTCTTCCTCTTGCTCTCGATAGATCATCATTTCTCTCTCGTGCAGCCATCGAAACGGCACGCAGACTTTATTCTTTTACGTAACTCATTCCCGCGCGTCCGTAGGCTCCGGTCGTCGTGAAAGGCTGAGCCGTCGTCGTGTCTAGGGAATTGACTTTCGTGTGCTGCGCACGTAAATCCCAATCGCTCGGAGAGCCTGGGACCAAGTTTCATGTAATCAGGGCCTCAAGGAAGGCATTTTGTTGGAAATGGCGGTGCACGTACGTACATACAATATACGTGCAGTATTCACAGGATCGCAGATCAGTAGAAAACAATGGAAATCAAATCTAAATATTATTGACAGGGACGCATTGTCGTATTACGAAATTCGAAATTTAATTCGCGAATAACGCTCGTCTTTTATTTTTTTCTTTCTTTTTTTACACACTCATACGTTTTCATATTCTTCTAACACTGACACTCTTTTAATTGCATAATTAATACATCGACATTTGCGTACGCGTACATCTTGTACCTCGCGCATTGCTACGCACGAAAAATAGTTTAGTCGCTTTTTTTTCTTCTTTTTTTTTGTGTTCCTCGTGATATTCTAGAATAGATTGACGTTTTACCTTGTTTCGCTATTTTTGATAAATTACGGTTTTTTTTTCAGTATCCTACGTATCGAGTATATGGACAGGGATTTTTCTTCTATTTTTTTTTTTTTTTTCAGAAAACAAAATGGACAGAATCTTTTCGTGTACACGTGTTACCTCGTACCGATCCACAGGAATGATACGTGTATATGTATATTATATATATTCAAGGGAATGAAAAGTCTGAGCGCAATCCTACTTAAATATTGGATTATGCTCTCTCTCTCTCTCTAAGGAGCATTTTTAACTATCAACATCGCAAATATACACACACTTGACGTTACAGAAATTTTCTTTTACTCGTAACTTAAGGTACGCGAGAATATCAACGTTAATTCCAGCTGCTATAGTCTAATAATTCACTAACTTCTGGACACCTGCTTTATACGTTTTTTTTAGCACATTTAAAATAACCGCCAGTCGTGTTTTTTTTTTTTTTTTTTTTTTCTTCAGAAGTCGATAATTATTGGAGTCCTAATTGTAGCAGGCCTAATTACGTACGTACCCTTTGTCGCGTGCTCGATTAACCTACGCATATTAGATGACTTTGGGGATCGGTGCGAAAGGGGGACGTCATAAAGTCAAGTACATAGGTACATTATGTATTGCTGTTACGCGATTCTATGAGGAATCGTCGTTTCAAGATTCCTATTGGCAGTCTGAACGGTCTGTCACTCGCGCGTCAGGCAGATCACGTCGGGGTAGAAGGAAGTATAAAAATATATTTTGGGATATGTCGTTCCGCCTGTTTTTATCCTTTTTTTTTTCTCTTTTTCCAGTTACAAACACGGAATTTTTGCTCGACGTAACATGGGTGGCTGGATTGACGAAGGTGGATAGGATGGACGAAGGATATTTGTTTTTATGGGATATGGATAAAAAGAAATTTTTTATTTTCCTCCTGTCCGTTCCCTGTGTGCTTCTCTGTCGTTATTACTTATCCTTCTTTTTTTTTTTAACTTTTTTCCTAACTACGACGAAGACGTCAGTAGAGGCCTGAGTTGAGCGGCTCTTTCATTGTCCTCCGTACGGACGTTATGAACATTTTTCGATTTGTCCTTTTGCTTTCGGCGATTCTTTGTCTTGTCCTTGTTGTCACCTTCGGAAGTTTCGATAACGTCGTCGTCGTCGTCGTCGTCGCTGTCGTCGTCTTCCTTGTCATCCTCGTCCGGACTGCACCAGCTTCCTTCACTCTCGCTATCCTCCCTTTCTGTATCTTTTTTAATTTCACTCAGAGAATCGAGATTCCCTGACTCCTTTTGTCTCTCCTACTCGCAAAAGGTATTCCAAGTGGTTGGATAATTTTGCAAAAATATTTTCAAAACATTAGATACGTGCACTTACCTCCTGCAGAGGCCGCGACAAGAGCGTTGACGTGGTAGTAACGGTTGTCGCCGTCGTGTCGGTGGTGTCGCTGCTCTCGCTGTTGTTGTTCGGTCTGACAGCTGAGAAAATGGCGCCTTCCTCGAGCGTCTTGACTTTGGTAAATCGTCTACCCATTGGCCAGATATCCGTGGAGCTCCTGACGTTAGCCTTGGCGATTTTTGGTGCGACTCCTGTCGTCCAGATTCCGCCTTCGCTACTTCCCGTGCTACTGTCGCTTCCGGTACTTCGATGCCGCCATCTTCGCTCTTTGCAAGCAGATGGTAACTTTTATCGACCAGGGATAAAACAACATTAAAATTCAGAATTTAAGTGAGACTGACTTTCGAATGGCGCAGCAGTCGTGACATTTGATCCGAATGGTTTTCGTAAGAGTGGACTCCCGCCACCTTGACTCTCTTCGCTGTAAGCTCTGGTAATTAAAATACGAGGACTTCTTTTTGGAGTCTCTGCAGACTTTACGTCGCATTTCGATCTGAGGTTGGTATCAAAATTGGTAGTCGCGCTTTCACCGTTGACCTCGGTCTGATAATGTGGACCCATGAGACTCGCTGCACTCGCACTGGACCTAACGAGTCTTCCGGTTTCACCTGAATAAGAATTACAAGAAGAGTGACGTGTCGAAGTCCGTGATGATCTTCGGTCTCCATTAAAATTACCTGACTCGCTGGCAGGAACTCTTAAAGTGTTACACGAAGCGGCTGGCTGGAGTCTATTGCGATGAAAAGTGTTTCTAATATTTCTACTCTCAAAATTGTTCCCTGATCTGTAGGAAGCAAAGGAAATGAGTGCTTCGCTGAGTCTCCTCTGGAGAGGAGGAAACGGGAGGAACGGAGCACCACTTCCCGAAGGACGTCGAGATCCAGCTACACTGGGCGTTCGTGCCTGGATTTCCTGGATAAATAATATTAAATTGGAGACCAATGACATTCAGAATCTACCCTGGTGGCTGAGAGACGTGACCGAAGACCAGGAGACTAGGGTACCTGCTGTAGCTCAGACTTGGTGGCCTTTTTTCTCCAATAATTCTGCACGGACCTTCTCAGGGTTCGAGACTTCAATCCGTAAAGAAGTCCATTGACTGGAGGAGAGCAAGCAAGGAGGAGGGACGCCACCGAGGCAAATTTTGGATGAATCTGTAAATGCGGTTGAATGCCAACCCCACAGGCTTCCCAGACAATCATACCACAGTAAGGAAAATATAGAAGGTACAAAGACCCAACGAGTTGCATAACCTGAAAACCAAAGACATTCTTATCAACGTTCATGCTTTCCTTTTCCATCTCCAAGATGATCCCGATGAGAAAATGCTTCCTGGAGAAAAGAAGAGGGTCTACCAACCGTAGTGGCTGCACTATGAAAACGCGGTGGTCCCCCAGCTGAAGGTGCAGTCACGGTCGGCACGAATGAGAAGGGGTTACGCTGATGCGTGATGGTCACTTGCGCGCTCAGGGTGACCTCGTAGATGGCACTGGCGATTCGGTGACGGTGATAGCGTGCTATGCCGAGGACACGAAGGTTGCAAACCGTGACGAGAACGGCTGGGAGGCCGAGGCCGAGGAAGGCATAGACTGCCCCGTACCAAGCAGCTGCCGAGCCCCAGGCACTGTTTCCAAAGTCGGGAGCACAGCAGCCTAGACCTGGACTATAAGCGTACGGTGGTACCAGGCCGGAAAACGGTGGCAGGCAGAGTAGTAGGGCACCAGTCCAGGAAGCTGCCAGACCTACGGCCACTCGTCTAGGTGAGACCAGGGCGGCGTAATGCAAAGGAGCAGCGATGGCGTAGTACCTGATCTCACCCCAAGGAAACCACATCAATAATAGACTCATGAATATTATTCATCAATCCTATTCGCCTTCCTTACCTATCGCAATTCAAGCCCGTTACGGTCCAGAGTGCAACGGGGTGGAGCAAAGCAAGTAGAAAACCATGAAGGACGCAGGACGTCCCCGCCACGTTCCACCCACCCGTGGTAAATACAAGCAAGACCAGACAAACGGCAGCTTCCACAGCACCGAGATGTATCAGTAAGACAGTGTTTGTAGTCTGTTGTTGTTGAGTCTGACGCAATCACGATTCAACATAAATTCAGTTAATCTCAAAATACAAAAACCAAACAGTCCCGGACGTCGAGGGCTACCTGCTTCGTAAGTCCCACGACGAGGAGGACGTAGGCATTGAGCAGAAGACCAAGAGCTGATACGAGGACAAGTGGGACTCCAAAGGCCCAAGGGCCCATTCCTCCGTTTCCCAACTGGTACCACTCTCGTGTCTCCCTGACAGTCTGGATTCACGTGAGCCTGTTTCCATCTTCCAGGAGCCCAGCGTCCTTCGGCCACGAGTTCCCGGCCGCCTTGGCAGGATCTGCAGGACGTGATAGAAAGACGGTCTCTGACCAGTGACGACACCTCAAGTCGAAGAACCCGTGTGAACCATCCTTCCTCCAAGAGCAAGGTCTTCCTCGAGTTCTCCAGGATGTACTTAATCAGCTTATACTGTGCAATTCGCTCGATACTCCATCAGACACCGAGTACTTTGGGTCCGTGAACGAATTACCTTCTCGTGGAGAGACATTGTCTTGCTTCGAGAATCTCTCTAATAATTTCGTTACGCTACTATGTACGTGGTTGTATCCATTATGAACCATTAGTGGTTACCGATATTCTACTTGTCGATATATTTAAACGTCCTGTACTTTACGGTTCGGATGAAAACTCTGAATTCTTTTATTACGCATCCATATACGAGGTTCAGGCGGTCTTGACCCCGGATCGAATAAATTCGATTATTATTATTATATTTTATATATTTCTATTATGCATCTATTTTTGAATGGCATTAGTGTGTCTTACAATTAGTAGTTACGTTCTCTTGGTCATGCTACCGACCCCAGTCGATTCCCTATCGTGCCAGATAGATTCCTGCCTGTGGACTTCTATCGATCCTCTCGATGAATTAGATTGAAAATATTAAGTGTACAGGTTGACGTGCCATTTGCAAAAAATTTTTACAAAGTCACTTTGTACGACCAACTGATCAGTCATAAATTTTTGAATACGTAAATATGGATAAGAGACTATACTATAGATATTAGAGGGAAAAATAGACGTCTATTCGCGTGTCGTATAGTTAAGGTTGTATTTGTAAGAACGCGACAGTTCGATGGTTGGGAGACGATAATTTTACATAGAAACAACAAGGGCGACTCTTAAGCAAACATTTGTAACTCGGTGAGCGACGGGCTTTTCGCGAATCCGGAAATGCTTTATGGCACCTGACAACTTCCGGCGACTTTGACTTTTGGCAATTTTTCAAAACAAGGGACTCGCTCTTTGTTCTTGACTTTATTTTTTTTAATCACGTTCTCTCGATCGCTTCACGTTGTGAATTTATGCCTGCACGTTAGTTGGCGCCACCCGACGAGATCGAATTGAAATTCCTTTAGAAAGCCGTTCAGTCACGTTCTCTTGTGAAATTGCGAATGATTAGCCACCATCGGGAAGCTTCTCATTAAGGAATTTTAATTAAGGATGCTTTCTGGATGCTGGTAAGAAGCCTTGTTTCCCTTTTTAGACCCGACATTTAGCCAACTACAGATATAGCAGACTCATCAAGAATTATCGTGAATAATATAAAGCGACCTCTCCTCGAGGTTCTTAAAAAGGATTCGACATCCTTGATACCCAAATAGACTCATTTCGGAGCAATCCGCATCGAGTTCAGCGTTTTCTTGTTCACTCGGTACTCTTAATTTTACATTTACTCCGGTAAAATCCAGGATCAACCCTGAAGTGCTTCACCCTGTACATACATAAGAAAGTCCCTTCTGCCAGAGATTCCTTGAGTGTTTGTTGTCTTCCATTTTATGTTCTTTACCTTTTGCTTCGCTCGGCCCTAAACCGTCTCCCTTATTACCGTCTAGGGACGCCCAACTGGGCGAGTATTCACAAAAATAGACGGTCGTTACATATGTATATCCTTAATTTAGGCCTGAGCTTGCAAATACATATGACCAGGTAAACGTCATGGCATCGGCTGCACGTTGGCGTTGGCGTACATATAATATATTTTGAAAATTGTCCATCAAACACACGTGTTATCTTGATGGAAAAAAAAAGAGAAAGAGAAAAGAAGCATAAAATACAAGTAAAACATCAGAGCTATATCCAGATACGACCAGGTAAAAGGCAATTCCGATAATGTCGGTGCAAATAACGACAAGAACGCAAGACTTGGTAGCTGATAGACCTAACCTATCTTATTCCAATAAATCTATATAGATCTTTATAGATATATTAATGTAACAATCTCCACGTGTCCATAGATCCTTGCAGCTCCCTTGAGAATCCATCATGCTATCTTTTATATTCCTTTTTCCTCTTCCACGACTCTCATCCCTCCTTGCACGCCATTCCTCAGGATTAGACTCCTTCCTTTCTTACTAAGCCATTCGTAGCGTCCTCGTAAAAAGGACTTTTCTCCATTTCGCTGTACTCTGCTCCATCCCCATTGTGTCCTATATATGTATGTGCATCCCTCATCAAATCCTATTCCGTTCCACTTCTCTTGACCGAAGTTCCGTTCCGCCATCCATTCAGGAAGGGTTACTTCCCTAGTAGAGTACTGGCCCAGCCCTTTCAAGCTCTTGATGAACTTGACCTCAAGCTAGCCGGGCTTCTTGGAAAGTCTTCTTCTATGCCCTAGTCCCCAGCTTTCTCACTGTAGCATAAAGACACCAAGGTCTTTACGATTTACCAATTATCATCCTCCTTTTCAATATTTCAGTCGTAGTCTCTTCCAGGTAAACTCTTTTCGTTCCTATTTCCGCTGGAGCGTCAATATCCGCTCGGAATAGAAAATCGAGTAAAGAAATCATCGCCTGGAGGAATAATCTCTGTTTACCATAACCTGGCCGTGCTGTTAACGAATTATACACTGTACATTTAGACGAATAAAGTAAGAGAAAAAAAAACCCCAAAGAAAGAGAAAGACTCTACTGTCTTGAGAGAGACCATTTTTTTAGGTTAACTCCTCAAGATCAAATAACATCCGACACTAATGTCCTGTGTCAAAAATTACTCGTCTCGTAGAACATCGAGCAACAGGAGGTTCGTTCAATCTCAAATAAACAGACGGAACTCCGAAGGTAAATCGTCCATGAAAATGATAGATACGTGAAACTTTACCACTGGAGAAAAAGTGACGTCAGGCAAGACTGCAGCAGAGTGAAGTGCGATCCATGTGAAAAGTTCGATTAATCGAAACGACCGTCGAGAATCGAAAGTGCCGCTGGAACGTGCATCAGTGATCCGTGAAAGACGAAGAAGACGCGTTGCCTTTCCATCCCTTGTTACAAGTTCTTTTTATTCTCCTTAATTTCGTCGATTTTCTTAATCTCGGGGACTGCTGCTTCTGGCAGCGCCTGGCGACGGCAACCGTCGTCACAGGTCGAGACGTCCAAAGTCTTCTGGACTTCGTTCGGTATGCCTTTCGACGACACGGAGACGTTTGTACACCGAACGGTATTGATCCCATACAGAATTGAAACTGGACTGACATATCGATTCCTACAACATGGCCTACTTTCGTCAAATCGCCAAGTAACCGTTGCTTACCTATATAATATGTAATGTCGTAATTTCTTTTTTCTTCTTCTTTTCTTTTTTACCTTAATTATTATCCCTCTTTCTAACCTAACCAATGGACATCGGTATTTAGCTTTCTCATTTTGCTAAGAGCTCCCGGCATCCCCGCGTTTCTTTTATCGATCGCTTTATTGCTATCGAAGTGACAATATTATAACTTTCAATGGACACTCAAGTGAATTTCACATATTCCCTGCGCCTCGTTCCCGAACGTTCCAGTTATCAAGAACTTTTTCATCGTCGGCAAGTGACGTCTCTTCTTCTCCAATAAATATTTATTAGACCTTCTCGACTTATCGAGGACCCGATCGAAACATGGAAATAAATTCGTCGAACTGCTCGAGGTTAGATTTCGTTATTTCTGTTATCCGCGCTATGCCGCTGTCCATTGTCCATTCATTCGATAACGGGAAATCGATCAGCGACGACCTTCAATTTTACGAACCGCAATTGTTACACCCCCATAGAATTACGTAACTCTCACGATACCAATGCCTTTACCTTATCTATATGTAAATTTCAATTTCATAAATATCATCTTTCGACGATTGATAAGAACATCGTTTCTCTCTTATCGTCATTCCGCTCGGATTAACGACAGAGAGAGAGAGAAGCTCCCGTTACCCTGTTTCTATAAACAGAATACAAGATCGAAGGGTACGATGAAAAATCAATTGATTGGAGCCTCCCCCCCCCCCCCCACCCACCCACCCCTTTATCTTTTTTTCCCCGATAATATTTACGACTCTCGTCATTTTTTTCCCCCAGATTCGCCAAAGGCAATTTGCCCGTGTATAACAGAGTGAAAGAGCCACCCCAACCGCCCTGGAAGAATAGAAGAAAGAAAAAAAAAAATAGAAAACCAAACCAGCCAAATTCAGAAGTCGATGGAATCACGGCCTCGTTACTCCACGATAACACGACTTGTATCTCTATAACGTGATACCAAAACGCACGACAACGCGTTATCTTCCAGCAGTGCGTGACGAGTAAAACCGGTGCGTGCAGAAGAGCACTTAAAAATGGCCAAAGCCGTAGGTACCCAGGGGATTACCACTAATGAAAATGATCAAGTATTCATGTGTCAGTTCGGAAGCGACTGCAGAAGGAAGAAGCCAGGGAGCCGCGGATCCTCCGAAGAAGATGATATCAGGTCACAATTAGCGAGGACGAGCAGAGAACAGACAATGGAGCAGGGGCCGTTAAACTTTCGGAAAAAGCCATCCAAATGGATGCTTTGGTCACAGCCGTTCCGGCGGAAGTTAAGGAGCAGCCCCTATGCCTGATAACGGGCAAGCGTGGTCACGGCGCGTGGAGTGCATATACATATATCGTTACGTAACTGCAAGAAGCTTCATTTTCGTTTGCACAAGCAGAACCCATCCTGCCGATGAAACTTGAGATACCGCCAGCGCGAAAAGTTTAAGTCGTTCGCGACGCCGACGTTCCTTGCGATATCGCCTTTGCTCGTCTCACTCTAACGTTCGCGTATGTACTCGGATATATTGGGGTGTATGTATGTATATTTTTATGTACATATTTTAGATATATAAGCACTGTACATGGGTATATGTATCGTCCGTGCCTGGTGCCCGACTGTCTGGCCAACTGGAATTCTTTTTAACCGGGTACGTGTGTATTCTGCAGCTAGGGACTCTGTCTAGCTCGAAGCTGGGCGACACAGATATTTTTTTTTTTTTTTAGTTTTCATCTTTATTCCTTTCCTCCTCGCCACTGTGCTTGGAAGAGACGACGGAGAAGTCATCATAGGCAGGAGTTTATTTTTGATTGGCGCTAAGCTGGCAAATAACGAAAATCACTGAACGTTACGGAGGCTTTTGTTAGATTTTTTTCTTTCTTTTTTTCTCGACCGGGGATAAAAAACAGGTGGCTTTGCGGATGGCACTAAAAAGTTATTCGTATCTCGAGCCTCGGCAGTCTCTCACTGGTCTACATTTGTAAACGTATGCGTTACGTACGGGTGGACGTTGTTTTCATGAAGCGATATTTCTGCGGCTTGGAACTACGTGGTGGAATTATCGTCAGGTCGAGACTGACACTGCAGTCGTTTAACCCTTTTGGGGAATAGAAATGTCTAGAGCCCACGCTCTACGAAAGGGTCTGGGCTATGCGTGATCACGAGTCTTTGGGGGTGAGTTCGATAAACCTTGGGGCTGGTTTTGAATGCCGAGGAGATATTCGTGTGTCCGTTTGTGGACGCAGGATGCTTTTTATAGTACATTTGCCGCGTTCTGTGCTGTGAATTTTGTAACTTGATAGGCTAAAGGAAAATGTGTGTCTTCCGCGTTGTCCCATTGGGGAAGGTCGTAGACCTTATACTTTTCAAGTATTAACGGAATGGAGATCGATTCTTGTCCAGCCGAACAATGCAAACACGTATCTCTACGTACGAACGAATATTCGAAATATTTGTCGTTCGTTGGGGATAACGTATTTTTATCGTTAGCGAATAAAGAAAATACAGAAAGGCATTGATGCAATTATTATTGCTACTTCGAATTTGCATAATTGTTATTTCATAAAGTTTCATGTGCTTGGACTTACCCAGTGCCGATTTCATGGTCGCTCCTGACGAGCGATGTCTCTTTTAATTCCTTTGAGAATTTTTCAAAGTTCTTTATAGACACATGGCAGAGTAAGGTAAAGGCGCACGTACGAATTTTCCAAAATATTATACAAGTCTTTTTTTTTTTTTTTCTTAATTTTGTAAAATAATTGCGAGTTATGAACTTGTGTGAAATTGGACGGTCGATTGAATTAGTCTTAAGTGAAGGTCAAAGTTCAATGAAAAAATTGTCAAAGCAACCCGCACCGAGTGTCGAGTAACGTCGCCGTTTGACCGGGCAACCGGCAATGTCCGTGTATCTCCTTTTCGGTGCCACGTGCTGCTGTCAACGAGAAACCGACGCCGATGCGCCGCGACGCAAAAGCGACGCGCGCACCCCCCCTACTTCCCCCTTCGTCGGAATAAAAATTTCATGACACGCTATTGTCAGAGAAATCGTGAAAATAATGTCTGTTATCTGATCTATCTCCGTTTCAGTTTCTAGAGGATGTCCACGAAGATCACCCTGACCAGGGGTACAGGACGACTGAGTATCGATCAGAGGATCTTCTACGAGGATAATGGGTACCTGGTGATACCGCGTCTGGTAGCATTGGATATTTTGAAGGAATGTAGTCAAAGGTATATCCTGTGTTACCTTTTGATAAAGGATGGACCTTTTTTTTCTGACTTTTCTTCCAAACGGAATAAATGCCTATGGCAACTGTCAGATAATGAGTGATGATATCTTTCAGATTTGATGACATCATGTCCGGTAAGCATCCACGAGGAGAAATCATTGTTATGAAGGACGTTTCCGATCGTGGGGTCGTGAACAAGATTCAGGATTTGAACCACGATGAAGTCTTCAAGAAGTACATAGAGTCTAAGGAAATCCTTGATATAGTGGAGTCATTTACTGGTGGGAATATAATGGCCATGCATAGTATGCTCATAGCTAAACCACCTGACGTTGGCTCCGGAAGCTCTAGGTAAATTAAAACATGAAGGTTCATGCTGTGCGGATGATTGAAGTTCTTCTTTCCCAGACATCCACCGCATCAGGATTTATATTACTTTCCTTTTCGACCGATAAAGAAGATTGTGGCTGCCTGGACTGCCATAGAACCCTGCGATGTGCTAAATGGCTGTCTTTACGTTAGTCCTGGCTCGCATAAAACTTATCCGTTATTGCCTCATTCTTATCCAGCCGATACTAAGGCTGGATCGGCGAATAAGTTCTACTACGGCGTACAGGTAGGGACGTGCGTGCTTGTATTATTATTATTATACTTGGGGAATCCTGTGTTGTTTTCATTGTCAAAGGACCTACCCGTGTCCACTATGCACTGGATAAATTTGGAAATGCTACCGGGTGACACTGTCTTTCTTCATCCTCTTCTTATTCACGGTTCCGGTGTCAATACTTCCACGCGTACGAGAAAGGCCATTTCCTGTCATTACGCAGCTGCCGAGTCTTCTTATATAGAAGTAAATGATAGGAGAAAAGTGAAGAAGCTGTTTATAAATTGTGACAGTGGATGAACAAATAATTGTCGATAATTTTAGGTCAAGGGTACCGTCCAAGAACCTGTAGACGTAGAGGTTATGGAAGTAGTGCGACGTCGGTTTCCAGAATTAACCTCGATTAATTACAGTGACGTCTGGCGCTACAAGTCGACGCTTGTCCGAGGCATTCGATCCCTCCTGTGACCATCTGGTATTTTTGTTTTCACCTTTACGTAGTATTTTTACTCTCAAATAAAATATATCTCTGATACAAGAATGTTGGGATGTCGGGATGAGGATTCTGACAGAAGGGTTTAAGTAACGGCACGGTAGAAGAGGATGTGACGGCAACTTCGGGGTTGTCGTCCTTATTATTCATCATAATTAAATCACGTCGATTACGTTGGTGATAACCAGTTCCTGAGGATTGTAAATTGTAGCAGTGCTTGGAATGCGGATCCTTGTAGGTATTCTCGTGACGAACAGAGGCACTCGAAGTACGACAGGTCGCGAGGCATACTTGGAAACGGTCCAGGTTTCGCAAACGATGCTTTATGGTATCTTCCACACGGCGATTTTTTTTATTATTCGTACGAGTATGCTCTGAGTCAGCTTCACGGTCTCTCCGTCCTTTTATCTTTGGAAATAAAGACTCTTTCTGTAAATTTGACGTAGGATTATAGTATGGAGAAGTGCAAAGGATTCGTTACCTTGCCAGGTTGAAGGCAACAAGATACACAGTACTCGTAAACAGCACAACATCCTTGGGCGTTGCAACTCTCGCAGCTATATCTTTCTCTCTTGATAGTGGGTCTAGGTTCACCATCCAATGAATTTTGTTCTTGTTCCGAACTGCAACATCCTGACGGTAAGACTTCCTGTCTCGCACATACCAAACCGCGTTCATCGACAATCAGAGCTTTACCCTAATAAAGACACAAGATGTTTACGAACACAGTTAATCCTATCCGCTGTACAGTGCATTTACCTGTACAGAGTTTCTACAGGTTCCAGTAAACATCTCGCTTCCATTAGAATTCAACAACGTAGCCATATCCAAGGAATTGTCATTAGCCTCGTCATTAATAATCTGCATCTGCCAGAGAAACGGCTTTCCAGATGATTGAAAGACATCGTCATCCCCATTCGTGTCATCGTTGATAATACTATCGTCTCGATTGGGCTCCACAGAGATGCCCTTTCTCTGAAGAACAAAACCATTATTCACAAGAGACCAAGAACTTGGAAACAAATAATTACCTCGTGATGAAACAAACTCAAGGCACAATAAGTCAGTGACAGAGCAAAGATCAATCCTAAAACCAAACGTCTTCTCAGCAGCCTGACCAGGCTTAGCCAGCCAGGCATAGCAATACCGTGGGAGTAAGTAGCCACTGTCGCTTTGAGCGAGTCTAGAAATCCTTTTAAAAATTCGCGTTCCAGGGAAACGAAAGGGTAAACTCTATCAGAGCCATATCAACTCCAATTCCTGTTTGAATGTACCAACAAAAAGAAGAACCTCAAGACAGCTATCACTCAATGAAATTCAAGGGTGTCTGCTCTTTGTAAAACAAATTCGTTACGCCTATCAGGATGGAACTACTTTCTTAATGAGTAAAACACTTTATCAGTCGCTGAGGTTACGAGTGCGTGTATATATTTCAACAGCATTCCGATGTCAGGCAAGTAAACGGAGGAAAAGACCGTCTGAACATGTTGCACGTTATGGCGGCTAGATGTCTCTAGGCGACATGAACAAAGGACGCACGTAAAACCGACAGAGTCTTAACGACGATAAATAATACAGAACTTTGTCGAGTAAACGCAGAGAAAAAATATCGCGAGGGCGCATTAAATGAAGATATCATCGCCATGCCTTTAGTCATTCACCAGTGGGTAGTCCTGGTAGTAATGTTCGTGCTGGTAATAGCGGTAGTGGCCTGGTCGGCGATACACCTTGGTAAAAGAAGTAGTAAAGCAAAAAATATTAGTCATAGATCGGAAAATGTATTTCCTTTTGAAAATACGATAAGTCCTCTACGCGAATTGCAATCTGTCGATTCGATCGACGTACTCGCGACTTCCGAAAAGTCTACGAGGATAAAGAATTCTGGGAGAGCCGGAAATTTCGAAACTTTTGAAGATTCTTCGACGTTGGGAACTCTGGAGATATCTTCAGCCTCAGTGGAAACAGAATCGTTCGAAGTAACCGATGCAACTTCGACCGAGGTAATTGCCGTAGGACAGGAAATAAGAGACTCTTTTACGTTCTCGACTACCGAATGTCCTGACACTGACGATTACACAGAGGACAAGGAAACGACTTCGTCTTTAAATACTCCTGAGGATATTCAAGAATTCCCTGTGGACAAACTCGCCATCTAAACGGATAAGCAGTACTTGAGAATGTTTACAGAAATCTTTAATACTGTCAGAATTGATAGAGATACCTATAATACGGTACAGTATACAATGCTACACAGAAAATGGCTATGTAGAATTATTCTATTACTAAACTTCCTTTGCTGGACAAACACATATATAATCGAAGACTTAGAAGTTCAAGAAGCAGCGGAATTTATCAGTTTTCATAAAACCGCAGCTACGTCTTAATAAAAGCGTCTGAAAACTGGAAAATAATAAATATCGATTTTTCTTTTAAACTTCACAGGCCAAATACCTGTCCTGGTACTATTACGTTTTTTTTTCTCCGTTTCACAACAGATAATTTTAAACCTGATAATTTCTTGTGTTCTTCAAGAATATAGGTCCGTGCAAATACTTACCGCCGAGATAAATGGATTCTTTTGGAAAATGTGTGAAGCACATTGCTGTCTCGTGTCCCAACAGAACTTAAGCAGACACACTTAAGGTACCCAAAAAAATGTTCCTCGAAAGAAAATCGTAAATTTTACTCCACCACTAGTCCCATCAGTCCGACTACGGGTCCAAGAGTCCCACGTTCTTCAAAAACTTAAAAGATTTCGAAATAACGATTCTTTGGCATTTAGAAGAAGGACTAAGACAGTCGTCGTTTTCACCAGCGTTCACGACGCTGTATTTATACAGAAAACTTTCGATACGAAATTTCCTAACGAATATTGTCATCGACAGAGGACAAATTGAAAGACGTTTCAAGTACGTGGGATAACAATAGATTTTATGTTGGATATAAATAAAATTAGGAAAAGCCATTTTGTATGTGCGTGTGTGCGTGTATAGGGGAAATACTCGGACAATGAATTTATCCTTTGTACAATAATAAGTGTATGTTCTCATAAAATAATTAAGAGCACCAGTGAATGAATATTTAAGTTAAATAATTTTCGTGTAGTTTAAACATTCTAATACCGAAGTATGAAATGCGCATGTGAAAATATTTTATCGATACAATTCATCATCATCATCATCATATTAATTCTACACAGAGACCATAGGCGCTTTTGGAGGTGGGGAAAATTCACATGGATATATGTACGTACATACCTATACATTTGAGTAGGTCAGGTAGTGGCGACAAATTTAGCACACCGCTTTTGGGTTTTTCCTGGAATTCGTGATCCCCTTTTTTTGGTGTTTACGACTTTCAAGGGTTTTACAAGGAGCCCTAAAACGGACCTGCTCTTTTTCTAACCTCGCGCAGTTAGCTCAATGTATTTGGTCTGTCTCGTTTCAGTACGTCGTACGTATTTGCCGGTGAAACTCCGTGGCGTTGGCTCACAGAATTCGTTTTCTGCTGGTGTCAGTACTTTTATATTTGATTCCTTCGACGAAATATAATATGACCAACGTGCGCACCGTGAATTCCTGAGTTCGAGCCGTTAATAATATTATCATCATGTTGATTCAGGTTCGTCCAGTCTAAACTTATCAGATTACATTCGTCTGGCGTGTATCGTCCAATTAATAATTATTATTTATAAAAGTTCAACGATCTTACAATTATTCACACAGCACGTAATCTGTGCTCTAATATATTATTTAGGCACATCGATATCGTTGTTTTATATTTGATAATTATAAATAACGATAAGAAATTCGTGAAATTGCCGTTAGCCATTTTGCTTTTTGTTTATAGGAATGACGCAATACGTAAAGTGCACTACCGGTTCACCCTTTGTCGTTTGATCTCATTCCGTAACACTAGCTTGTGTTGGACGTTGAAATTTAAATCTTAATCGCGCCATTCTAAAACAAACAGAAGGAAGGGCAATGGCGAATGTCTTTGGAACTTCGTTAAATACTGTGCATACATTTCGAGTTGTGCGCGAGATAGACCGGACACTCGATACTTGCGGGTTCATCATAAAACTTGCTGTCCATGGTATAATTTAATCTATAACGTTTATATCTCTGTATAAGGAGTTTAGAAAAAAGCCGAGCCATTCCTCTCGGATAGTTCGGGCTGTGTACATCTGTCTCTTTTAAACGGAAATGGCATATTTTAAATATTGACTAAGGACCGAGGGAGACAGAAGATAAACAAACTTTTGGTATCCTAGCAACTGCGTCACTCGCGAGTCTCGAGAGTTTTTATATCGCGCGTCAATTTCTTTCCTGCTCGGTATTTATTCTTCTAGAAGCGATTATACAAAAGCAGAATAAGTTTCTTCAGTGAACGTAAGTACAGTAATTATTTGCAATTAATAATGTCCTGACGAGTATGTTCGATAATTGACTGTGCACTGGAAGCATCGTTGCGTCCCTATTTGTCTTTATGCTTACGAAAGAGACAAAGTCGTATTCGCAGGGATGGTAATTAATTCTTAAACCTCGTGCAGCAATATACAAATAATAATTTCTGCCGAAGTAAATTTATTTTCTAACTGTAATGTCGATCTTTGTTATTGTAGTTTGGGCGTTGAATTTAAATGAGTATTTTTCTTCTTTGAAGGACGTTTATGTTTCTTCTGGTGGGACGCTAGATGTTACCAGCGTCGGGTAACACAGTGATCACTGGGAAATGGACAAGTTTAGACAGGTCGGGACGGCCGATTGATCAACGTCGGTGATAGACGGTCGCTCGTGCGAATGTTCTATCAATTCTGGGAATTTAATGTTCTTTTAATCTTTTCGCGCTGTACATACGAGTAGGCTCTTATCAGTGAAACTGTGCGCGGGAAAGTTTCGAAGAGTATCCCGGAAACAAAGTGACAGGGAATGGACGCAGAAGTTCGCGGGAAAATTGGCCGACATCGACGATGGAAATACAAGAATTTTAGTTTGAAAAACTTGTCAGAGACTGGGAATCGGTGCGGCATATTTTTACGGAAGGTGTGTTTGTTTGCGAATTAATTATGCGGGATGTTTTTTCGAAATGTGTAATAGGTTAGAGATTTTTCTTTTTTACAGGTTATTACAGTGTAATAGGTTACTTTACGGTTTTTGTTTTTCTTCGATTTATTCGTTTGTTCTTATTCGTCGACTTCGCCGTTGGTCCTTTGTTTCTTGGATTTTAACTAATTTCAGGCTTTTCGGGTGTTTCAGTTGAAGGAGGATCTTGAGGCTCTTGAATTGTCACGGACTGCTGTACGTTGTGGACTTTCGCAACTATTTTCATCTCCAAAAGTTGAAATTAGAAGATTATCAAATCTTGAGCTTTCTGTGTGAGTATTTTTTTTTAACGCTCTTTCGTCACAAGACTCGTAATTTGTAAAAATTGTGCGATATAAAAAAAAAAGTTTGAAATTTTTTAATCGTACGATTTTTACTACTTTGGTGGAATTTCTGACGCGAGGAGGTTCTACTCGAAAATTAAAGTTCCGTTCTTACGACAAGCACGACCGGAAAAGTGATTTTCATGCGTATAGAAATAGCTGAAAATACATATAACGCTGCAAATGATCTAGATGATCCTTTTATACAATTTGACATGTCATGAAAAAGATCGAGGCATTCTTATGTGTCGATTAGCAGAAATTCAAACTAAAATGACAGCCTTTCTTATTCGTGCTACAGAAGGAAGTGCGGCATGAGGGGAGGTCTTGATACGCCTGCGAAAGTCCACTTCCCAGCTCCCCTAGTCCTGAAGGCTGATGAACTTCCTTAGCTTCTACTGGCCATATTGTCCAGGGACACGATACAAAATATTTACCAAAAATAAATACATTCTAGTCTCTGGCTAGTATCTCTATTGTGTCCTTGTAACGCTTCGTGTCTATTGCATCATTATTATCAAGCTTCGAAGACAAAGGAGAAGTCTCAGCCGCCATTTTACCGTGACGAATAATTCCTACGTCT
>JARQSV010000576.1:589894-604794 GCA_030142285.1 Calameuta idolon | reverse complement strand
TAGGGTATCCTGTGGCAACCGCGTACGTTTAAGAAATGATATACATACAGTGAAACCTCGAAGGTTGGAAGCCAGCGTGTCGTTGCCGTAAATTGTTCTGAAAAATCACTATATAGGACATTAAAATTGATCAACTTTTTACCTCTAATTGTAAGTCCGTTATAACGTGAAAAAGATCATTCATGTCCTATGCAGTAGTAAAAAGTAATTCTGTATGTATATTAATTTGTGCAACACTAATTCCTTACGATTTTGCAAAAAAAAAACATAAATAATAAAAAAATCCGCGATGTTACAGCTTTCACTTTGAATGCTGCGAAAACTATGTGAGATATAAACACAAATGCACATGCACAAAAAACTCACTTTATCGTGAGTCGTCGTATGCTTCATTTAATTGTAAAATTTAATATCGATACTTTCAAGTTAAATAGAAAATTATAAAACATTCATGATTAGACTAGACTTTATACTATTGATTTTTAATAACTTGCAAACTATTAACATCATAATAAAAAATCACTAGTATATTTTGTGATTCCTTTTATCTTCGATAAATCCATTCATTAAATGATCCTGTTTCTTGAAATGTTTTAACAAACAAAAGATCACTATAACGATTTCAGTAGTTGACTTTATGCTATTCACATATTTATATGAACATATTTGGATTTAAACAACTGCAAAAAAGAAATATTTTAAAAACAACACGCTCTGCTCATGCTCGAAATGCAGAAAAAAAGATATGGCTTACAGAATTCGAATTGATATCTAACTCGTTTTAAAGTTAACTGTATGCTTATTCTTTTCTTAGTGCATTCAGTGAGATAACCCTAATAAAGTGCATAAACACTACCTAATTACAGTTAGGTCTTTGAGGATTTCACCCAATCGAATGCGACCATATTGGTCACGTGACCGTCGTTTATGGTGTGCCGTCGGTGCTTCTTTGTAACCGGTGCGAATTGTATGAATGTTTATTCGTTACATCCTTCAAAGGAACGTTAATTTCATCAAGAATATTTATTGGTTTTGATTACTGATTGTGTGTTGATATACGATGTTCACGTGTAATTATTATGTTTACATTGCTGTGCAAGAAAGTTGTGAAATGCATTCGTATGAACATAACCGCCGTTGAAAGCCCTCCTTAGGCGTGCGTACTACTCGGTGAAATTCGAATATGAGGAAACGTATTTAGCTCTTTATTCAAGAAACTGCAAAAATGGAAGATTTTAACGATGGGGTTGATGGTAAACTTGCATCGAGATTGCGAAAAGTCAATCCAGAACAATTTCATACTCTTGTCAAAATGCACCTGTCTTTTGAATTGGATCTCAATACGGAAGAGTGAGTATTGTACATGCTTAAAACTGCATCCGTTTTCTTCATTGTTCTGTAATATTTTATTTCAATCTATTAATTTTCTGTGAGTTATATTATTTATTGAATATCACTACAAGAATGTCTTCTGTTATGTTTGACAATTAGGAATGAAGGTATATTGAAAGGAAAATGTAAACATTAAAGTTATAATCATATTGCATTTAAAATGCATTTAATAAAAATTGTAATATATGTAGCATGCATTATGGAAAGATTGTTTTTAGTTACATGTGTCTTATATAATCTTCCATTGTTTTGTCTCTTCTCTTTATTTTTATATACATTATTTTATAAATTTTGCTTGAAGTATGTGATCATGTCAATGTGTACATAGTTTTGAATCTAGTTTGGACAAGGTTTGTGCTCCGTCCTGTCAATGTGTTTTACACACATTGGGCAATGTTTGGCGTGAAGCTAAAAGTCTAGTCTGTTCTTCGAGTCCTTCTGTGCTGAATACAGGATGTAATCAACCGTTCTGTTTCTGGTTGGTACTCTATTACACCTATTTCTCAATATGCTTGGTGATGGATTATTTTGGTTAGATATGAAGTATTTATCATTCTGGGAAAGGAATGCTCGTTGATCACTTAGAGAGCCTTATAGTTAATGTTATTTGCCAGTAATAAATTAACAGAAATAAACCTTTTGGTATATGATTGCAGCAGTGATTGTGTCGCAGAGAAAGCAAAAGAGAAAAAATGGGGTTTACTAAGCTTCTCAAAAAAGCCAAAGTCGACAATGAACCTTCAAAAAGGAATGGAAGGTATTGCCTTAACTCAGGAGGGAATTATTCAAGTTAAACAATTGATTGAATACCTGTCAAAAGAAGAAAGTAAGATTATCAATTATTTATGAAATATCATTGCCACTTTATTTTAAGTAAATATTTTGTAATAATTCCTCTTGTTAAAAACAACTTTTCCAGGTATTGTTCAGGAAGGGCTATTTCGACGAACTGGAAAGTTAACACGACAACAAGACTTAAAAACAGCATTATGCCAAGGTGTACCTTTAGATCTTGAAGATGGTCGTTTTAGTGTTCATGACTGTGCCTCTGTATTGAAAGGATTCTTAGCAGAATTACCAGAACCTTTATTGACTGATTTACATTATCCTGCTCATTGTCAGATAGCTGGTAATTTTCCTTAATTAAATCGTATTTAAGGCCTTTCACATAATAAACTATCATTGCACATTTATTTTGCAGAATTATACAGTTTGGATGCAAATGCAAATGACTCAAGATTATTACGATCTTTACAGCTACTGTTATTGTTACTTCCGACTGAGAACAGGACTTTACTAAAGCACGTCCTAATACTATTGAACAAAACAGCCACTTTTGAATGCAGTAACAAAATGAATTGTGATACTCTGGCTACACTTTTTACGCCTCATTTAATGTGCCCAAGGAAATTATCTCCAGAGGCACTGCACATCACCTCACAAAGTTTGTCAGGGCTGGTGGCTTTCATGATTAGAAAAGGCATGGACTTATTTGAAATTCCCCCAAAACTAGCCACTGACATCAGAGCTTATTGGGTAGAACAAGAGAGAAAATTGTTGAGTCCTAAAAAAACTGATGTACGTCTTATAAGAAATTTCGATTTTATTATTTTTAATTCTTGAATGGTGAAATATAAGTTTCTATGATTCTAGTTGAACGAATCAACGTCAGACGCAACGAGTACAGCCCATACAGTTTTTAGTTTTGTGGATCACAAGCTGACCGCTAAAGCGAATTCTACACAAGATACACAGGCAGCTTTGGCCCAGCTTTATGCTCATATACAGGCGATGCCTGAATCTGCAAAAAAGCGAAGACTGGTTAAACAGTTCAATAAGGAAAATGGCCAAGGCACTCCCAGGCAAGTGAAGCACTACAGAACGAAAAGTCTAGGAGACTCGATAAAGAAACATATCTTTCAAAAGAAACTTCTGGGTCATAAAAAACTTATTGATATTAATATAGGCTGCAATATCAGTAGATCGAGTAGCGAAGAAAACATACTATCGACGGTAAGCATTAATATACGGTCTTTGCCCTCCTATGCCTTTATTGAATGTGTTCCGTGGACTGTCAAAACAAAAACTTTGTTTATTGTATCCCAAATCCTATATACATGTTTAATTGACTAACAAGATTGTTGCACGCATGACGTAACTAATCCGCCTGATTGCACATTTCACACAGAGTCTCGAAAAGTCGCTGCTCCCGTCGAAAACACTATTCAGTAAATCGGACGACGAACTTAGCATAGATAATTCCGATACGTTGGAGAGTGAGAATCTTCTTCAGATAAAGCATATGAGTAATAGTACAGGCAGCTTGGATACGCCTGTTTTAGCAAGCTATAAAGAAAAGAAGAAAGTGATGTTAATGAGTTTTGTAAATATTGGAGAGGAGGATGAGGTGCAAATTAAGGGTAACAAAAAGGAATCCATGCAAAGATTACAAAAGGAAGAAGCTGTAATGAATGATGATACAAGCGCCACCACAAAATCAGAAGAGGAAATATCACCGATGGACGAAAAATGCACTAACAACAAGAGTCGCAGTCTTCACGATATTAGTCGTTCTGCCACAGTAACTTTGTCGCGAAATCTCAGCGAGCCCAATGATTTGTACTCACAGACTGCTTTTAATGAAATCGATGAAAAGGAAAAGGAACTAGTCAGACAAAATTCGGATTCAATATTTCCGGTATCACGATGCTCCAACATAGAGGTCGTCTTTACACCAAGAAATTCGATGCCTGATCTTAAGTCAATGCGTTCACCGACGAAATTAGATCCTTCACTGAGTAGCACGTCAATTCATTCCCCACCAATGGCAAAGAACAAATTTTGGAATTTGTATAACGCGCATACATCAACACCATCGAATTTATTACGACGAAGCCTGGTTACTAATGATTATTTATTGACGCCTATCGCGGATCATGATAAAAGCATGAGTCCTATTACTCAAAGTACAACTAAGATGAGCAAGGCCATGCAGGTACGTGCATGCATTTGCTTGCATTCGTTTATTTTGTCTGTTGACTAATTAATTATTAATTCTTCTAATTTTAATCGCTTGCATATAAATCATGAATGTTCCAATATGAATCTGCTTATACTGTGTATTGAAGCTTGCACGGATAATATTTAAAAACATAATTTACTAAGGATTATTTACTATATATGTCACTAGTCAGAATATTGATATAGATTTATGAATATATGAATTCTGTAATAGGAAACTATGATGACGCCACGATCTCGGAAACCAGTTATAATGGTATCTGGCTCGAACCTTTGTAATCTGGCGACTCTCAACAATGGATGGTCACAATATGGTTCAACGAAAAACTTACGCGGATCAAATGTGGATCTCGTTGGTCGCAAAAATTGCACTTCCATTCTAGAAGAGTCACAAAAGGCAGACAGCAGTACCACTAGTGAAATTATTCCATTAGACAACACCGACTCGGAGAATAAGGAGAATAATATTTCTGACGATAAATGCGAAGACCGAAATTTTGTTACATCTGTGGAAGACAATTACGGATCTGTCATGCAGCGAAGTCCTGCTTCCATAACGAGTACTTTTAGGGAATATTTGTTATCTAGAAGTGTGCTCACTGCAAGTCCAGTCGATCTTAGCTTTACATCGCGCACTGGCGATTTCGAACAGTCTGAATCGGATTTGAACATCCTGAACGAGGACAGATTGTCCGACAGTCTACTGCATTGTCTAGATGGCAATAATCCTGGATCCGATACATCGGGTATAGCTTCGGGAAGCACGAACAGTGCTAATAATTCCATGGAAAAGATTGAGGACGCGGTGCTGACTCCTAGAAAAAGAGGCACCAGCTTACAGCGAAATGATTCTAAACGATCGGTCAGAGAAAAAACAGTGACGAGCAAATCGAAAAATCAAGCTATGAAAAATAAGCAGCTCAGCGAATCGACAATAAATTCAATGAAGCTCAAGGAAACATTCCAAGAGACATCTTTCTAGCCCATTAAGGCTGTATACTTATTATGTAAGTAAAACGAAATTAAGTTAAAACACCTAAAATTTAAAGTTTTTTACCATGTTGTATTTACTATTGTATATTTCTTATTGAAGTTGTTGTTATTCAACGTCGACTGTCACATGGTGGCTCAATCATTTGCTGATTTTTTTCAGTTTTATAGCAATATTTTGCTACGTGATATACAACTAGGTAACTCGAAGACATTACTCTGATAATTTATTCATGAGTGAACTACTGGTTTTGAATAAATGGAACTTTTGGCATATTCAGACATAAAAGAAAATGGTACTTTAGACATTTTGTCGCGTTTATTAATAAATTATACTCGAAAGGTCGAATTTTCATTATGTTAGCAGTGCCAAAAAGTCAAAGCATGTTGGATATGCTTTATAAATAATTGTATTTTGCATAAAGTAAGGTGTATACCTGAACAGTTGGTAATAAAAATATACAAGTTCTTATTGTATGTGATTGTAATTATTCCCATTTGTCAAATAAACAAAATGTGTAATGATTATTATTTATTAAAGATACAAAAATCATTTCTATCTGGTTATATCAATTCATTTACTTTTGCAACAAATGATGTGTGATAATGAATGAACGTAGATTGATTTTTTTTACTCAAAGATTATATCTATGTACATCAGATAATAGTACACTACAAGTTTATTCATGATAATTTGACAAACTTATGTAGATAATCTCTAAAATATGAAATGATCTTGCATAATGCTTACTTATTCGGAACTACGTGAGGATGCAGAAGATGAAAGAGAGGTAGTAGGAAGAGATGGTATGGGTCAGAACATATCATCGTGTCCTAAGTCAGGAATATATGAAAGTCCACGCTCTTTCAATGCTTTACTCATAAGCCGTTCTTGATCCTGTTTTAGTTCTTGTTCTCTTCTCTGTGCATCCAGAATATCATCTACCGATACCTCAGACAATGGTAGATCCTTTTCTTTTTCTCTATCCTATAGAGCAAATACCAATTAAATAATACTCATAAGAATTCTCTCAAATATAATGCTTAACAAATTTTAAGTATCCTTACAATTTCACCCAGTAGTACAACATTTTCTCCTCTCACAATGAATACTCCTCTAGGAATATCACCATATTCTTTACCAACATGAATCCTCTCGATAGTACGATGTAGCACTAAGTTTGCAAACTGATCAACACTTCTGAGATATCCAATTAGAGTTCTGCCATCCCTCAATAAAACCATAAGCTTCTCTAAACAGAAAAAGAAATCAAATATGATTAATATGTTACAAATAGAAAAATCGAGAGGTTAGCTGTCAGACTAACCTACTACAATTTTTATTTATTGAAATTTGACTGAATGACAGAACGGCACGTACTATCAAGTTCTTCGAGAAGCGATGCCGTCCCTGGCACCACGTTCATTTTAATTATAATGTCGCTTTACGTGAATCTTAATAATTTTTACGAGATCTGTGCATACGAGTCTCCACAAGAATCGAACCTGCGCCGCTATCTCGTTAAATACGCGGTAAACGTAGATTGAGAAGTCAAACTTTATCGATAAAGAAGTGCGAGATCCCTTTAAAGGTAAATTGCGTAAAAACGATGTCTTATGAAATTTCTTCCTTTCTTATAGTACAGTGTTATGAAGATCAAGAACAATAAGAAAACTGTAATCGGTGAATGGGAATCATAAACGAAGACTCCAATATACGAGAGTAAACTAGAACAAGGACTTGCTCCGTGTCTTCGAGCAATAGAGAATATAATTACTTATATCCTGGAAATACATGAAGAATCATACGTTTCTACCTCATAGAAAAATCTATGTAATTTTATCAAGAAATTCACCTGGGCAATTCACCGTACAACCGCGCGACTGTTTTCTTATGTAACCAGTTGTATAAGATCAATCTTCTAACCGTAACTGTAGGAGGAATGACTGAGAGGCATAAATGACCTTTCACAGGGATTGCAAATAGGCCATAATGCCAAGGATGGTACTATTTATGCTTGAAGGATATTTTATTTCTCGTACCGGTCACAAAATAATAATCACCAATTACAAAATGGCCAGTAATAAAAGTAATCCATAAATCTGCATATAAATCCAGGAAACACCAAAGAAACTTTATTACTCCAGTAGAAAGTGCGACAAAATCAACATTACTTGTATGTTAACGACGAGTATTACGAATAATGATAAAAAGAATTCGTTTCCCAGAAGTATTTAAAATCTTTAGAGTGTCTAATACCTTTCAAGTTCTGTACTTTCGCTTAATTGGCAACAATGGCAGCAACTACTTCGCCTCCAGAGACAATGGATACACGAGGATTTAAGTTTTTCCGCATTCCGGTACAGTGCTATGATATCTATTCAATTGCCGTGGTTCCTTTCACGCAGAGTTCTTCGTGCTCCTGCGACGTCATCTGATTCGCACAAATTTCCGTTGTTAATCCAAAACTGTGAATCCATCAGGATACGTAACGGCGGTAGAAGGAGGTGCTTGACTTCTTCTCCTACATCCTAAACTTGTCCTCTTCACTTTCACTTCGCTCATCTCGTCGCGTGCTATACACTCCTTGCTTTTATGCTCAAACATATCGTGAAAATACGTTCAAGCAGTGTTTACGACGTTTACTGTATTGCCTGTGACATTTGACATGGATTATTACATCTGGTGCGTTCTTGGTATCCTGTGCTTGTTACATATTTCTTGTCTTTGTGAGGAATTTTTTGTAAGTGGTAGCCAAGTATATATTCATACTATATTATTATTAAGAAAAAAGTTTAATAGTCAAAAAATTATTCAAATTTTCTTACCATAACTCACTTATTGCTCTCTTCGTTTCTGGTTAATTTCAATTAAACGTAATTCATTGCACCTAATCTATATATAATCATAATGAGTTAATTAATCAGGAAATTTATTGTAATTATTATTTCTTTGCATCTCATCTATTTCATAGACACATTCCTTCTATTTGACATTACAGAACACCACGCCGCGTCCGATATACTCAAATTTCTCATGCGTGGGCAGAACGATGGGATTCTATGCGGACCTCGAGGCCAATTGCCGCATTTATCATACCTGCGATGATCAGGGTAATAAATTTACCTACAATTGTCCCGAGGAGACGGCATTTCGACAGGAAGCCATGATATGTGATCACGCTCACCTGGTAGATTGCCAGAAAGGCACACGCGTATTAAAGATTACAAAATCGCACGAGGACTGGACTACTGCCAAATCCTTGATCGTTAAATCCGGACCGGACAGAAATTCTCAGTTTCCTTCTTCCAAGGAATATACCACTCCAGTTCCACGACGATCTTTTCGAATAACTCAAAAGCCGTTTACGACGAATACGACACAAAAATTTATGAACAATAAAAAACCAGTGAATGCTCTTGGAGCTGGTATCGCCATTGGCCGTTACGAGGATACTAAAACCATTTTCAACAGTCGAAACAATCAAGTGTCGAATCCTGTTTCGAAACCGATAACAGGTAATGTAAATTGCAATGAAAAGATAGCGCGATGCAATTCGTACAATGTAAATGGAGAAATTGCCAGTACGTTGCCGGTAACTCAAGGTTCGAATATTAAACAAGGATTGTCCAATAATTTTCCTGGCTTTTCCAATTCTTTTGGTAGACTTGAAAATACAAAAACGAATGAAACTAAGGCTTCGAGTTTTACGAGCCGGACTTTAACCACTCCGAGAACTGTTTTTAATTTTAAACAGAATAACTCTCATGTTCGAGAATTAAGCAGAACACTAACTCCTCGGCCATTGCCATACACGTCCAAGTCATCCTTCACTTTTCATAATATGAATTATCCTTACAGTGAAACTTTAAGATCGATACAAAATCATACTCAGGCCTTTTCCTTGACTTCAACGACAACTCCATTGCCATTAGTCTATACTGATCTTCCCGTCGACTCATTTACTGCCTCATTGAAACCATTGATACCCAATGAATTAGAATTTGATCCCTATTATCCAAGAATTCCTGTAACAACAGAAGCATATTACACACCTAGTGATGATAACAAAAGACCAAAGTTATTTCAATTCTCAACACAGTCGCCATTGCTTAATGTACAATTTGACATCCCAGCTAATTTACCAGATCTGAACAGTCTTGAGGATCTTATTGATCGCAGGAAATTGTTTTACATACCAAGAAGAAAATTGCGTTAAATTATACAACAAAATATTGTATTTCTTATTCGAATAAATTTTTAATAAAAATCACAGTGTTTTAATCGTTCACCTATTATGGTAATCGCATAATATAATAATACACTGTAGACGTACATGCGACGAAAGTCAAGGATTAAAAAAAAATTGAAATTGAGACATCACTTGAAAAATTCAATCATCCCTTGGAGAAGGTGATTGGTAAATCGTAGTTACGGGATCAGAGAGGTTCCCTTTAATATCTAAAGCGTATAGCTTCAGAGTGCATTCTTTTGAAATATCAAATGGATCCAATAAAGCTTCTGTACGTGTGGGAGATCTAACGTGAGCCGCAAAATATCTAAAAATAAAAAGGAGAACAAAGACAATTTTTTAATAAAAATTTTAGATATTTTAAATGTCCAAACCCATTGACGAAGATCTTGTATCCTTTGATCCGACTGATGTCTTCTGGCATCTCCCACGAGAGTAAAACGCAGCCGCATATTTCGCGAACGACTTTGAAATTACTTGGTTTTGGAATTGTATTAGCAGAGCCGGAGACAGCTGATTTTTCGCATTTTACAACTTTGATCTCAGTCAGATAATTGTATAACGCACACCTATCAAAATCCCATGCGGTAGAACTCAGACAAGGTGCGGCTAAATTTTTAGCGATTTTGTCTATACATTCGGATCCTTTCAATTCTTCAGCCAGGACAGCAATCATACCGTCTTTATTGCGGCATTTTGCACGCAGAATCTCAACTGCCGTCGTAAGTCCTAAAAGTGACGTATACATATTTCTAAATTGTAATTAACGGGAAATACTCATCTCTAACCGGACAACGTAGGTTTTATGGTTGGCATAGCAGAACATTCCTCGTCAGAGTTGTTCTGCATGTTGTCGTTCGAATAGCAACACCTGCTTATTTTCTCTTGCAACTTCTTCCGTTTGTTGCCATCCGCATAAATCTCTTGTCGAAGTTTAGTCTCCAGCTGTTGCCGTCCTGCACCCTTGCTTACGTTATTGTAAAATGACTTTGACCATCCCGGATCCACGTTTTCCTCAGGTCCTTCACAAAAATCTTTCGGACAAGCACAAAGTTTGCAATTGCCGAAAAGTTCGCAGTCGCATCTACAGGAATATTTTCATAGAATCCCTGCTTTACCGACGGATACGCATATTATCGGTAGAGCTTACTCGGTCGCGGGAGCTCGTAGTTCTTTTGGCTGCGTCGTAAAGGGAGCATCCTTTCTCGGTGGGGATTCTGCAAGCTTACCACATCCGCAAGGACAAGTTTCGTTCTCACCATCGACGGATAAACCACAACCGCACGGACACAACTGTAACGAAATATTTAGCTCGTATTACACAATGATGCTTCCTGCGATTTATGGTCGTTCGGACATATCAAAAAACGCCTACGCTTTTCTCAAGTTACAGTTGACATAGTGCATTTAGACTACTTAGAAGACTACTAGTGTGTTTACTTTTTCCACATTTTGTGATACAGGATATACCGTGTGATTTTTCTCTCTGACCCAACACTCTGGGCAAAGATGATCGCTGCTCCAGGAAGGATTTTCTAAAGATGCGTTATTTTCAACGTTCCTTTCCTCACGTGAACAATCGATGCAAGGATTCTGTCCCTCGCACTCCGATCTGTCTTTATTATCTTCGTATAAATAGTAGTAGCAGATTTTTCAATTTGACAATGACATTTGCAATTTTTACGAAAGATTTAGCGTTCTTACTTTGTACGGGGAATTTGTTGGATACTATATCACATGAAAATCCAGGCAAATTTGTGTTCTTCAAAATCTTCAAAGACTTCTGATTTGCTTTTATCGGTGGTTTGGAATCGATTTTTGTATCGCAAGAATTGCCATCGTGCCGTTTGAAGCAGCCTGTACCTTATACGCATATAAAAACTCATACTTTTTGCTAGCTCATTAATAATTGAGTCAAATGAATATATATATCTATACCTTGTCCGCTAGAAGATGAACTCATAACAATTTTCGAACGACAATAGGTACTCTTTAAGCTCTTATATCTTGACTTTGAACTACACGAACTTAAGAAATCCGCATCCGCCAATTTCGATCCTTCTTGAATATTAATATCCTTCAATGAACCATTGTTTTTGTACTGACGGACATTTCTTGAATCGTGTGTCTTTATGCAATGACAGCCGTCTTGAATGATAATCGTATAGAATAATTAAAAAATATTTAACTACATGTAGTTGACTTACAGGAAAGACATTAGTTAAATCATTACCTTTTTTCTCTGGATATATTAATTTTTTTTTTGGACCCACACACGGTTGCCAATCCTTCGTCAAAGATTTACTGTGTGCCAGTTTGGCTCCACTGGGCGATTTACTTCCCATGATATTCACTTTCCCTTTCTTCAATAACATCACACAGCCCTGCTCTTTGCCCTCGTCTACTGACTTGTCACTGCACTGACTCAATGTAACGGGTGTTCCGGATATATTGACTCCAATCTTTACAGAGCGTGTATCAAATTCTCCTACATCACTCCAATCAATAGACACGCATTCCATCGATTTTTGCTTCTTCGATTTTTCGGACTTGTCAGGAGTTTTTAATGTATTTTTCGAACTGTCTTGATTTATCTTATTCGCTTGTGATTTACTGATCACACAATCTCTTACACAGTCCAAATTGCAGCTCATCTGAGATGTCGCGCTAACTGGTTTTTTCGAAAATTTGCGTTTGTCATGGAATTTGGGTAATATTAATTTTTTCTTAGTATCGTTACAGCCGCAATCGCACGGCACACTGGTCGTGCCGCATCCACAATTACAAATTGATTTTTTCTGATTTTCAGCATTAGCAGAGTGTTTAACATTAATGTTTTTATCGGGCCTTTGTTTGGAAAGAGATTGTGCCACGTCGGATTCGCTGTAATGTATTCCTCCACAATTTTTACAAATCCATTCACCGGAAGTACCCAGCACATCCGGTCCCCATTCGCCGCAATTACAGGTAAACGTCTCTTCGAACTGTTACCATGAAATTCCATTAATTTCTTAAAATTGACACTCCCTTTCTTGGGCATCGATGCGCGTCACCGGGCTTTCCAGGGAGAGTCTTAAAATTTCTGGAAATAAAATGAAGATAGGTTAGAAAATGCGGAACCGCGTGTCGTCCCTGGAAAGCCTGGATGCTCGCGAGGATGGTTCATCCTTACTTCGGGATAATCATTCGCAGTAAAATCACAGTTACAATTGCAAAGGCATTTCTGTTCTTCGACTTTGCTCAGCTCCTTCAATGCCGACGCGGCTGCCTTTAAGAGACTGGCGAGATTGCGCAATCCATGATTCTGAAGAAAATTCATATGAAAAATAAAAATTTCCATTTTATTCACTTTCTGAGCATCGATCTGTCAGTTCACGATACCTGCACTTTCTCAAGGGCCTCTTCAAATTGTTTAGCCAATTCTGTAAGAGTGACACTGTCCTCATTTGTGATTTGATCTTCAGCCATCAGCGACTTACAGCCGTATTTCTCTTGAAAGGGTCTGCTCGATGAATTCATAGAATCGCAGCTAACATGATCCTCGCCAAATACTTCTTTCTGAACAACGCCAAGCTTCTTCTGCGTGTCCTTGGGTTCATTTTTCTGAACTTCAGTCTGTTTCACCAGCTGCTTCTTGTCCTCGCGTAAGTCATTCGTACCTTCAACTACCTTCTTGTTGTGAGATTCCAGTTTCTGTAGTCTGATTAATTGTGGATTATCGAAAGTCGATCCTTTTGAATGAGCTGAGGTTGATGAACATTTGTGTGTTTGACATGGATCATTTAGTAACATATTTGCCTTTTTTAATGTCTTTACGAACATCCTTTCACGACTTTCTAACTGCTCTACGTGTTTCTTCAGCTCACGCTGCTGCTTGGCCAATTCTCGGACCTTGTTGATCTTGACAAGATCAGCCGAAGTCACTGAGGAAACAGAGTTGGAATCTGGATACGAAGCTCTATTGCATGCTGGAGGATTCTGTTTGCACGCCATTGGGCACTTCATTACATCCGGATCTTTTGGCTCTTCAAGAGGTGCAAGTGTGATGCTTTGCTGATTGCACGAACGACCCTCGACGTCTTCATCAGAGTAACAAACATTTCTTCTATCGTAGACCAATTGTAAGTCATGTAGTTGTTTGTTACCTTTGCTCTGATATTCTGAACATTTTGAGCAATCAGGATGTCTACAGGGCGGACAAGGACACGTAGGAATTCCTGATTCAGCAAGAATACTCTCCAGGTCTATATCAGGAACATCTTCACCAGATCTTAAGGACTGAACGATCTTCAAAAAGACATTGGGTAGATTGCGCTCAAGAATTTCGAGTCTACTCGCAAGTTGTGCTTGTCTGCATTCAAGGGACGCTTTATTTTTCTGCAAGGAGGTTAACGTGTCTGTCCAGTGATTACTCCTTGTCCGAGGGCTAAGTCTGCTCGAATACGATGAACCACTTTCAGCTGACACAAGGGTCGATGCAGGCTTCATGTTTCACTAGTGAATTTTATTCCACGAAGAATCATTCGCATTGGCTTTCAAAAATTTTTATAAAAATCACGATGTCGCGCCATATTACAAATTTCAATCTGTGACATTCGTTCTGTCAGTGAAACAAAAGTTCAGGTGGCATCAATTTAAGGAAGGAATTTTGTTTAACGCTATTGCAGATACGTTCGGATTGTATGAGACGTTAAAATTCATTGTGACTCGGGAAATATTATTTATTTCTAATATAAATGACATGGCGGCTTCTACTACGAAAACGGAAAGCATTAAAAACCCAAGAAACAGTTATTGGAAACATGTATTGAATCATTATGAGGAACGAAATGCATTACTTGAGAGAAAACAAGCTGCCCTGGTAGAAAGACTACGTTTCATGGAGTGCACTTTGCCTTCGTTGTTAATGGGTGCAGTAGTAAATATGAAGAGCACTCCTGACTCATTAAAAACGCTAACAACAATTGGCAGGTAATGTCCTACTTGGACAAACAAACAAGTAAAAGTAATGCAGATAGACAATGAGGTATACGTTATCGCTATCATTTCCTATATTTAAGTATTATACCGGGTTATTCAATTTAAATGGACAACCTGAACATGATTTTACCATAAGAATAAAATGAACGTGCTAACTGCAGATACTGCACCTGGACTGAGTACACTCGGTATATTTTTTAATATAAAAAAAAACTTTCATTCAGGTTGGGAAATAAAATCAATCGCAGTCAGAATTCCACGACC